>JBAKBP010032640.1:0-22895 GCA_037953745.1 Lithodes maja
CTCCTCTCTCTCTCTCTCTCTCTCTCTCTCTCTCTCTCTCTCTCTCTCTCTCTCTCTCTCTCTCTCTCTCTCTCAACAAAAGAAACTCTTATCATAGGCGATTTTAATCTTTCCTAAATGCAATGGAGTTACGTAAAAAGATCTGGCCATGCATCAGACAAAAATAACTAAATTTATAAAGATAACTTCCTACATCAATTATTAATCCAGAAACCCACGAGGGGAGATAATATTTTAGACGTAATAATCACGACCCACAAAGTATTCACTTAGAAGTTGGGGAATTAATATCTGGCTATGATCATAATATCATCAGGTTCTGGCTTAACAAGTCACAAACTAAACGAAATTTTATAGAACTAAAAAATCGAAATAAAAGACATTCATTTGCATCTCGAATGCTCACCAACATTGACGATATAAGTGAGAAAAAAACCGCATAAAAAAGAATAACATAGAAATCCCTCTTCGCAAAGTGCACAATAACATTACAAAAAGCCCCTTTGGTTGGTTTCCTATTATATTAGTATTAGTAGAGCAATTAGGGAACATAATCGTTTACATAGGCAAAACATAAAAAACACACAAATAATAATAGGCTACCATTTGTAATCAATACTCGGTTGCCAGATGGAAGTAAAATCGCTAATAAAAAAGGCAAAGAGGATATATTTATGTATAACTGTATAGCTAAATATACTACGACAGATCCAAAGCAATTTTGTGGATATATAATCTGTAACAAACAAATTAAAAATTTGCATAGGACCCATAATTAATCAATACTGAAGGTGCACTTGAAACAGATAGCAGAGACATATAGCCTCTACTGTAAGCGATTACCTCAGCTCTATTTTTACCACTGATAACAACATTCCGCAAGTCACTAATCAAATGTGCAAACATGTACTTTGTGATCTCATAATTAGTGCCTTAAATTTCTTGAGAAAGGATAATCTACTGAAAATAAAATAAATCTCCCGGTCCAGATAAATTCGTCACTAAAATCCTAAAATATGGTCAGAGACGAAGTTACTGAGGCTCTAACCATAACTTTTAATGTTACTTCAACATGGATATTTAGCCATTGACTGGACGACAGCGAATGTAACACTATTATCTGAAAAAGGGAGAGCAAAAGCTATCAGGTAATTACAGGCTCATTGGCTTAGCTTCAGTTATTGTAAAACTATTAGAATCAATCATAAGAGACGAAGTTGTACTTTTGATGGAGAATGACAATCTTGTCAATAATAGCCAACATGGAATCGAAGCCAATAGATCATGCTTAACGAACCTCATCAAATTCTATGACAGCCTATTTAAAATTAATTCGTTTTACCAAGTCTAGTGCTAGGATTTTCAAAAGGTCCCTCATAACAAGTTGCTTCAGTTCTCTCTCTCTCTCTCTCTCTCTCTCTCTCTCTCTCTCTAGTTTACCACACACTTTTTTTCTTCTTTGTTCTTTGTTTGGAAAGGGGGGGGGGGGGAGGGTCAGGGTGAATGCATAGACAGAAAAATAACCAAGCGAAGCATCTCTCTCTCTCTGTCTGTCTACCTATCTAATTAACTCTCTATCTCTCTGTAGTTGGCCACACAACTCCTCCTTCTTTATGTGAGAGCAGAGGGAATGGGCAGCCCGTCAGCTAACCAAGTGAATCATCCCATTATTATCAGCATCTACCCTTTCCATCAAGTACCACATATTCTCTCTCTCTCTCTCTCTCTCTCTCTCTCTCTCTCTTTTATTCTCTCTCTCTCTCTCTCTCTTTCACACACACACACACACACACACACACTCTCTTTCTCTCTTAAACACACACACACACACACACACACATACTATTTTTCCACTCTCTCTCTCTCTCTCTCTCTCGTTAGCACACAGATTCCCTTTTTTCGTGAGAGCAGTGAGAATGGCCAGCCAGGCAAATTCCAACTGAATCATCTTATTGACAGCATCTACACTTCCCTTATCTGACCACCAGCATCAATCATCTTTCTCTCTCTCTCTCTCTCTCTCCTATACTAACCTACCACTGCCCTTTACTCTCGGGTTAGCTATCTCTACTAGAATTAAGTCCTCACCAACTCGCTGTGATCGTAAGGTCTGTGTAGTCAGTGTATCTATGTAAATCTATGTAAATCTCTCTCTCTCTTTCTCTCTCGTTTGCCAACCAGCTTCCCTTTCTGTGGAGAGCAGTGGGAATGAACCACCAGGAAGCTAACCAACTGAATCATCCCATTAACGAGCCGGGACGTCCAGGGAAATCAGGACTAATGCCCAAATGAACAGCCTTAAAAGTCGTATTACGGGACCGAATGTGGAAAGTATATCCACTTTTACATTATATACCCGAAAAGAGTTAAATTAATAAAGGAAGGCTAGATTATAACTTAAATTATAGGAACAAAATAAAGGGATTTGCGGGGTTTTGTTTTGGTTTGGCGGGGACAGGTGTATAATGGGATCGTTTTCGATGATAGCAAATAAACACAATATGACAACGTACAGGACGGTCAGAGAAATATATTTAGTTATAAGGGAAATAAGCTTTAAAATCGTATAACGCGACCGAGTGTGGAAGATGTATCCTGTTTTATTATATATCCGAAATTGTCTGATGAAATTGAAATGAGTAAAGGAAGGTCAGCCAATTGACCACTTGCGAGTTTAGGCTACAAGGAACTTGGAGCCGTAAACATCGATATTAAACAGAAATACAATTATAATGAAGGTTTCTGATGATTTTTACTATATCTTAATTCATTTACTATATATATCTTAATTCATTTACTATATCTTAATTCATTTACTATATCTTAATTCATTTACTATATCTTAATTCATTTACTATATCTTAATTCATTTACTATATCTTAATTCATTTACTATATCTTAATTAATTTACTATATCTTAATTCATTTACTATATCTTAATTCATTTACTATATCTTAATTCATTTACTATATCTTAATTTCTCCTTTATTTTTGTTTTGCTCCCGAGACCTTGTGCATTCTTCGGTAGAATAATTCCCTTCCTAAATTGTAGGCCAATTATTGCACTCCAGGAAGAAGTGGACACATAAATGGCACGAAAAATCTTAAAATTGACAAAAAAAAAAATGGCAAAAACTTTTAAAATAGCTAAACTAATGGGGCGAACGCCTTAAAATCTAAAAACTAATGGGGCTAAACATGAGAGAGAAGGTGGTCCAGAACCCCGCCTCACCCTCCGTCATAGGTTTTAGTTACTGTTTGTTTACACACTTGTTTTTGAAGTGTTGAACAGTTTGGCGCGAAGAAGCTATAATGTTTTAGCCGGTTGATCCCTTCCTACGGGTCAAACTATTCTTACTAATTATTACTTTTCCCAGCTCCCTTCCTCCCTGTGTTCATTATCCACACACACACACACACACAAACACAACAACAACAACAACAACAACAACAAGTAAATATTATTAAGTGGAACAAACTTAACCACTTGGAGCGAGCTGGCATAAACCTGAATTTCTGCACGGTACTTTGTCTAAAATGTTTTGCACTCAGGTTTCGTTGAAGATCTCACTTCACCTTTATTACTCTCCACAATGAAGTTGGAAGGAGGATATACATCTTCCCTGTCTGTGGTGCTGTGTGTCTGTTTGTTTGTTTGTCTGTTATGAGGTGTGCTGCATTTATTTAAGGGGGATGGTTAACTTTTTGGTCGATTTTTGTCATTTATTCATTATTTTTCTAGTTTCTTCCCTAGACCTCCATCACACTTAAAAAAACATCCATTAGATCCCCCTTGTAGATTAATTTGTACATTTTTCGGTAGAAACATTTCCAAAATTACAGGGTCACTATCGTTCGCCTGGAAAAAAATCGACACCTAAATAGCACGAACGTTCTTAATATTGACAAATAAATAGGGCGAAAGGTCTTAAAATCGACAAACTAATGGGGCAAACATCTTAAAATCTGAACACTAATGAGGCTAAACATGAGGGGGAAAGGTGTCCAGAAAAAGGACCCATCTCCCCTTAATCCCTTCAGCACGATGGCGTATTTTCATCTTATGCTGGTTACCATTAGATGAATTTCGTTTGCTTATAGTCTACCTCTAGGACTGAAAGGGGTATAGCAACTTGATAAATAACATAGCAACTTGATAAATAACATAGCAACTTGATAAATAACATAGCAACTTGATAAATAACATAGCAACATGATAAATAACATAGCAACTTGATAAATAACATAGCAACTTGATAAATAACATAGCAACTTGATAAATAACATAGCAACATGATAAATAACATAGCAACATGATAAATAACATAGCAACTTGATAAATAACATAGCAACATGATAAATAACATAGCAACTTGATAAATAACATAGTAACTTGATAAATAACATAGCAACATGATAAATAACATAGCAACTTGATAAATAACATAGCAACATGATAAATAACATAGCAACTTGATAAATAACATACAATCGTCTAATTTTAGCCTGAATACAAGATGATAAAGACGGCATCATGCTGAAGGTGTTATGCTCTTCATGTGTGTCTTATTTGTTGTGATATTATATGATATGTACAGTATGTGTGGTACAATGTGATATTATATGATATGTACAGTATGTGTGGTACAATGGTAAGCTTGAGTTAGTGAATGTCAGTGTGTTTACTTTTTAGTTTATAAGTTGATTTGATTATTTGTATAGTGTTTTTGATATATCTACTCTTTCACTGACACCACACACACACACACACACACACACACAGATATATATATATATATATATATATATATATATATATATATATATATATATATATATATATATATTCACACACACACACACGCATAAAAAAAAACATAAACACACACACACGCATAAACACACACACACACACACACACACACACACACACACACACACACACACACACACACACACACACATACAAATACAAACAAAAACAACAACAACACACACACAGATAAACAACACACATATTAACAATACAAACGTTGACTTCTAAACTAAAACAATTTTCCGAGATCTCTATTCCGGCAGGTGAAAATAGATCTCTATTCCGGCAGGTGAAAATAGATCTCTATTCCGGCAGGTGAAAATAGATATCATTCCTATCGCACGCGAACAGAAAGCATGTCAGTCATACGCAAATTTAATGGGAAATTCATCGGACACGCTGACTCTCGAATTTTTAAAAAGTTTATGTGTGCTTTGTTCTTATGTACAAATATGACAAGTATATAAAAACGTGTTATGTTTTTATGTACTATAGTCTGGGTTTTTGTTCCAGCTGAGGGTAAATTGGCATGTTACTATCTTGGTTACACAGCTATTACCGAGATTGTGTAGGGACATATGTTGCTAGATATGATAACTTGGTATACACAGAGACATAGTAGATTCCTTTTTTTCCCATTAAGAGTCGACAAACCAGAAGCTAAAGGATTCAGTTTACCGTCAGAAGAATTAAAACCGACTATAGTGTAAACAATAAAGTGTGTTTGGTTCTCATATATGCTTAGGACAGGTATTTATGGTCCTTCTGTATAAGTGTGACATGTTCTGTTCTAATGCACTAGTATGACGGGTCTAATATAGTGTCCTAGTTTTTATGTACACAAATGGCAGGTGTATTGTAATATGCTTTGTTGAGATGTACGAGAGTAGGCTACCTCATGTATATTGTAATGTGTTTTGGTCATATGTGTAAGAATGATAGGTATACCGGTACTGTAATGTTTTTTGTTCTTATGTACAAATATATATATATATATTATATTGTAATGCATTTTGTTCATATGTACACTCGGTCCAAAGAGTATCTGCACCCCTACCCTGATAATCTGGTGTGTACAGCTTGGTAGGGTTTGCATATCTACCTGTAGCTATATCCATCTATACTACTATCTACCTATACTACCTACGACCTACAACCTATACTACCGACCTGTACACACCAGATTATCAGGGTAGGGGTGCAGATACTTTTTTGACCGAGTGTACAAGTATAACAGGTATATTATAATGCACTGTATATGAAGGTTCTCGTTGTTTTCAATCACATGTACATACCTAATTTTGATTAATTATGTTTATCATATGTTCAAAATCAGGAAAATAGAAATTTCCATGATATAGTTGATGAGGTATACTGTATATATGCAGTGTTTAAGTAACTTGTAATATGCATGGTCTAAATGGGAAATATTGATTGATTGATTGATATTATTGTATTTCTCAATCGCACCATACAGTACCAATATAACATTAGGTGAAGTTATCAATAGGCTGCCATCAACCAGGATAGACATCAGTAGGAACACTAACTTAAGGGGGTTCATCGTTTTTTTTAAATTTGTATCTCCCTTTTTCTCTTTCCCTGCCTTGTATCCATTCGGCCCCATTCAGCCAACTGTTTTAAGACATTTATCCCCATCCAGGTGTTGATTTCTTCCTGGCGAGCGATAGCGAGCCAGCATTATATGGAGAAATCCGGCTTCACCGGAGAAATTTTTCTATCGAAAAATGTACAAATTTAGCTTGCTGTCAAAACAAAAATATATATATGCTGGCTCGCTACCGCTCGCCAGGAAAATATTGACACCTGGATGGGGGTAAACGTCTTAAAACAGTAGGCTGAATGGGGCCGAATGGATACAAGCCAAAGAGTGAGGAAGATAAAGAGAAAAAAAAAGCGAGGTGGACTCCCTTAATTACACATGAACATCATAATTATATTGAACGAATAATGAATGTAATCTACGGTTCAGCTGACTACCATTCCACTAATATCTAAAGGGGCAGTCGATAGAGCGCATACCTCCGCCTACCCTGGCTAGTTCTTTATCATTAACCCCTTCTTTACCGAGATGTCTTTTTAGTTTTATTCTAGCTATATTTAGACGATTTGGTGCAGTTTACGAAGGATCTGTGATAGTACAAAGGGATAGTTGGAAGCCTGTTAACTGCTGGAGGCTCTTTTTAAACTGATTACAATCGTCTAATTGTTGCCAGAATAGAATGAAAGGGATGTCGCCGGTACAGAAGGGGTTATAATATCACAGGCCTAAAGTTTATTGTGGATTTGGATTCCAAGATATGATCCGGATCGCCTCCTGAAATGAATCAATTCTTAATTAGCGCATATCATATCTACCCACCAAATTTCGTGAAAATCGGTTCATAACTTGCCGAAATATTTTGTTTACAGACAGACAAACGAAGGGGAAAACCTAACATTCGTCCAACTTCTTTGGCGGAAGTACTAAACTGCAATAGTATAGTATAAAATTCTATCTCTATCTATCTATTGCCTGACGCCGTGATCCCCGAAGGGGTGGCCACGAACGAACCGCCCCCATGTACCTCTGTCCCCAGTCAGTCGACGCCCCTCCCCCCAAAATTAACAATATATTTTAACTGAACATTTGAAATGATATGAACCTGAGAAATATGCTGTGGAGAGCTGGCTGTATTTAATCACCACAACTGTACACTCTAGCCAACTTATAAATATTCGTAGAGTTCACTTAATTCTAACTATGCAAGTATATAGCCTATCTGGAAACGAATTTATGAATAATATTTTCTATCAATCAACTACAAAACTATATATATACAATTTATTGATAAGCAAGTTCTAACCAAAACTCAATCCGGATAGTTATAATTGCATAAAGAAAACAATAAGGGGTCCACGAATTCTTATGAGTGGGCTAGAGACTATGGTATCCGAGTGTACCTTTCATATCTTATGTTTATGTCGCTACGGGTTATAGCTTAGCCTTCCATCCCTGTTCATCCTAAATCTCTGAATCCATAATATATCCTGCCTCTCTAAACTATATGCCCCTGTTTGACAAAGCCCCGGTTCTGTTATCTGGCACAACAGGCGCACTTCACGAGACGAGAGATCCTGCAGTAGTGAGAGAAGCGGCCACTTTCTTACCCTGGGACGTCATTTTGGTGCCATAATTATCGAGCAACGGGATGAGGTATTATTATGATCGTGTAGAATTTAGAAGCAAAGACTAAACAAACTACAGTATATCGTCAATTGTATTTTTATTTATTTATCTATATATTTATTTATACTGTATATGTTTATTAATTTAATACAGGTAGAGGCTATCAAAATAGCAGGATATACTAAGAGTAACTCCATACTGTTCAAAGTACAACATCATCACCGTGACTCCTTATCCAATGAAACGACTTTAATCACTGTCTGTAATAAAATACACAATACTATGGACAATAAACGAATTACACTTTTGATACTGCGACTTATCAAAAGCTATTAGCAGCGCAAGTCACCCTTATCTACTACAAACAATAAATCAATATAAAATAAAATAATTGTGGTTCGAGAATTACCTACCTAATAGGACACAGACATTTAGAGGTTACCGTAGATAAACATATATAAATATATTACCCATCACGGAAGAGGTACTCGGGGTTCTATATTAGGACCAGCGTTATTCAATTTATAATATAAAATGTATAAGCTCATCTTTATATGGCTGTGAAATTATTCAATTTACTAATGTTCACAATTTACACTCAGAGACTATCACAAGCTTAAGTAGTTTATTAAATGATGTGGGAAAATATGTTACTGAATGTAAAACAAAAGAAAGAAAAACAAATAGCAATTTTTTATTTTTTTTGATGTTAATGGCCGGTTGACTAACACGAACAAAACACAATCATTTTTCATAAGTGCACCAAATTTCCTAGCTAAAATACCTAGCAATACTACAATCAAATTTGTGCACTTTTCGGTAAAAACAAAAAATCGGCCAGTACTCTTAAACTGTAGGCTTGTTATCCCTCGCCAGGAAAATATCAACATATAAAAGGCATCAAAGGCCTTTGAATTGACAAAGAAATGGGGAAACAGGTCTTAAAATCGCCAAACATATGAGTCGAAAGTCCTAAAATTTCAAAATTAATGGGACTAAACGTTAATTAGAATGGGGTCCAGAAATAAACCTTTAAAATAGTGACTACTGAATGAGGGAAATTACTGGCTCGATTTTGATTTGTATTTAAATGGATTGTTTCACAATTTTATGTCGGAATTGTTCAATAATAAGTGTACCGTCTTCCACTGCAGGCACACAAGAGAAATAATTTAAAATGAAGACAACAAAGATAAACAAAATGAGCACCTGGTAATTACGATCTGGGACGCAAAAGAGAGAGAGAGAAGAGAGAGAGAGAGAGAGAGAGAGAGAGAGAGAGAGAGAGAGAGAGAGAGAGAGAGAGAGAGGAAAAGAGAGAATGTTGTTGTTCCCCAGGCTGCCTGGCCGAACAGCCCCAAGGCCCCGAGCAAGGCCAAGGCCAGAGAGAATGTTAAAGAGGTCAGCAAAGAATACTGGAAGTGAGAGAATAGAAAAACAGAATATGAATATTCCAGCAGCCAGAGGACAAAAGAAGCGAGTCATTGTAGATCTAGAGCAACAGTAGGTAATCAGGTTAGGCCATAGAGGGTTAGGCCATAGAGGGTTATGCCATAGAGGGTTATGCCATAGAGGGTTAGGCCATAGAGGGTTACGCACTAAAACGAGGATAGGAAATTTTCTAGGTGATATAAAATCAAAAAATAAAATAAATAAATAAATAAATAAGTAGATATATAGATAGCTAAATAGAATAATATATATATATATATATATATATATATATATATATTATCGTGGGAGGTCCAGGTGCCCACGCGAATTCGTACCCATCCCGTGATTTTATGCATAGAACAAATAGTAAGAGTGCCATACGAGTGCAGTTTGTTATAAGGTAGGTACAGTAACTTGTAAACATTTGTGGACCACCTATACGTTGTTCTTCATGCAATTATACCTGTCTTGATTGATTTATGGATGGAACTTCCCTTTCAATCAATCACGGCGGGATTTATTTAAAGATATAGCTAATTAACAGATTAAATGAAGTAAAATTCTGGTATTCTGCATGCAAACTGGCTTAGACAACTTTAATAAACGCTTATACATTTCACGATATCAGGGGAATATAGGAATATCGATAGCAAAGAGAGGGAGAGAGAAATATATAGATAGATAGATAGAGAGAGAGAGCGTGAGAGAGAGAGAGAGAGAGAGAGAGAGAGAGAGAGAGAGAGAGAGAGAGAGAGAGAGATGTGTGTGTGTGTGTTATGCTAAATACACAATTGGATGATGACACTACACTTCAATTTGAGGGAACGGGAGAAATAATGGCGAAAAGAAATTTAATACAAACTGTATCAAATGACACACACACGTAGGTATACAGACGACTACACAAAGCGGAACAGGGTTATGGTTTACAGATTAGTAACACACATAACCCCCCCCCCCCCCACAACAACTTCCTCTCTCTCCAACACCCCTTCTTCCCTCTCTACACTCTTCAGAAGAAAACAAATAGGAAAAGTATAGAAAGTAGCTACGAAGTGCCGTTGTAAAGACTTAACCTTCAATATCTTCACCTAACCTGACCTGGCATAACAGTTCGCAAGCACAGAATATGTTCAAAAAACAAAAAAAGACCCAACAAAAAATGCGTTCAGAAATAGGAAATTGAAGTTACGTTTGATTTGCCTAACATGCTTAACACGAACCGTGACTGGCTTGTTCAATTGGCTAAAGTAATGTAAGTTTCACCATAACTGAATCTCCATATGAAATGAAATACTCAGAACTTAATTCCCAATGTTCATATATTATTATGTACCCTCACCTCCCTTTCCGTATTACCTATCCCAGCCTGTTTCCATTTCCAGACTTGCTTTCTACCCCACCATCCACATATCTTCTACCCTTCTTTTTACCCCCCTTAACCTTGCTTTCCCTCCTACCACTTCCTGCTTACTCTTTGTCCCTGCCTGCTTCCTTTCCCTTACTCAACTACCGCCCCCCCCCCCCCCCACCTCCCTACCTCAGTCACACACACCAACCCCTCCACAATCCCCCTTACCATCCCATTCCCTCTCCTCTCACTCCCGCACTAGCCCCTCCCTACCTCCGCCACACACGCCAATCCCTCCCGAATCCCCCTTACCATCCCTCTCTCGCTCCCCACTAGCTCTGTCACTGCCTCCCCCGCATTGCTACCCTTCTCAACTCTCTCGCCTCCTACACTCTATACTTCGCCCATGATTTGACCTTGCTTGCTATCGTTGATATTTGTACTAAAACAATTATATTTTTGCATTCCCCTTATGTTCACTCATTGTACTATGTTTAATATTATACACCAACTAAAACAAAAGGATATTTCATGCACCTAAAAAGGTAAATTTTATCATACAACTCGGTACGATAACTGCTGTGGTTCCTAACACTAGTATTTGCCAGATAAAATACGTATCTCTCTCTATAAACATAAAATACGTATCTCTCTCTATAAACATAAAATACGTATCTCTCTCTATAAACATAAAATACGTATCTCTCTCTATAAACATATATATCGTCTCTGCGAATTAAACGAGTCAACTGTGCAAGGATTTCCCCCAGTCAGCTCTACCCACACACACCATAGTTCAAAAGATCAACTCAAATTCCCTCCTCCGAGACAACAACATAATAGCTTAGTGCATTCAATCATATCTATACTATCTGACTAATTACCTATATCAACAAGAACCCAAGGCAGAGCAAAAAGGAGAGTTGAGTGATGAAAACAGGCAGGAAGGAAGATAAATACAGAGCACATCCGGTATATGTATGTGTATACTGAGAAGTGACTAAACTCGGGATCAGGGTTACTAAATCAAATCAGCTAGATCGTAAATAAATGCCGATAATCACTAGAATAATGGCACAATCTCTACAATCTCTAAAATGGCTCAAATCTAAAGAATATCGCTAGAATTAATGTGGCTGGATATAAGAATTTGCCTCTAGATCGAAATAAATACCTCTAGATCTAGCGGGAAAGTAGCTAAATTGGTAACACTACTCGGGATTCGGGACCACGAGTTCTTCCCCGGGTCCCCCTGTCTTGGACGAAGCACAGTTGCCACCGATACAGAGGGCGGCATTAATTTTTGGCACTTGCAAAACAAATCGATTCAAACTAAACTCACATCAATATTCAGGCAATGCAAACTTAAGAGGTTCTTGTAAAACAATTGCCTAATTCAATGTACTTGTAAATAGTTATGCAGGACAAGTAAATATCTTCTAGCAACATTACCTTCTCTCCCTCCTAAGTATCTAACCCGGCGCCACCCACCAAGCTTGCACGTACACATATAAGACTACACACATAATATAATATAATGCTGAAACACATTATCTAGCTAACAAATTGTACAAATACCGCCGAGATACCAATGTCAGCTCACAGACATTCAACACTATATATTAACATTCGACCAGAATGTTGACTTATAACTCACAAATGCGCATTGTCACAGGGCTCAAATCTCTGACCATCTAAACAAGAGACGAAGCGGCAAGGAGAATACCAAATATTAAAAAAAGTGAAGGGATATAGTACGGTAGTGCTAATAAGTTATGTCTCAGCTGTCCTTACGTTTGGCTCGCTCTGTGCTGTAATAATGTCTGCCAGATGTTGAATAGGGTGTGTAAGTGCAGGAATCGGTTTGTATATCCCCCTCGAAATGAATATATTAAGTTTAGATATTGCTGAAACCAATTATGGATCCAAATAGACTTGGTGCCGAGACATCACTTATTAGGCCGATTGTACAATGAAAAGAGCAGTAAAAGAAAGAGATAAACTACAACATGTGCTGGCTAAATACATATAGCAAAAACAGCAGAGAGGAGAATTACTGAACGTTGACAACAATGAATTATGGTGAAATAAAAGGAACAGCAAGACAAACGTGATAAATACATTGTAAACATCGAAAGCTTAATTGTAACAAAAATGATACATATATTGGGTGTTTCAATCGATTGTGTGTTGATTTGATAACCTAAATGACTGAAACACTAATTGTATGTGCATCCTTTTTGTTACACTAAGATGCATTAAAGATTTCCAATGTACAGTCGTGGTCAAAAATGCTTGAACATCTCTTTACAGTAAAAAGAAGATCGATAATTCTAATACATTATGACTGGCTCCATCAGTTTTCCAAAATCCTTCGCCAGTGTATCAGAAATATGCAACCAAAGAAATTCCTGACCACGACTGTAGAGGTTGGCCTGGCTGAAAGAAAAATATATAACGTAAAAAGCAGAATGGCGAATATCCAACAGAACTAAAGGTAAGAGTTGTGTTATCGGGCGTACCACTACCGATATACAACATAAATCATCTATACATACTTAACCTAACTAAAAAGCCTAACCTAACCTAGTAATCTCATTACTACATGAATACTAGGTTAGGTTAGGTTTGGTTAGGTTGTTTGGTTAGGTTAATGTTTTAGAATGGTTGAGCGCTGCTGTATGTCGGTAGTGGTACGCCCGATAACACAACTCTTACCGAACTAAACAAACAATTATATATACGGAGAAAGAAATCGAGGGAGGGAGTAGGACGGGCCAAGCATAGAAGGAGACGCAAATGGAAGGGGCGGTGTACTTTATCGCACAAGAATGGGTTCACAGTTTCGCTGGGCTGACGGTAACTAGAAACTATATAGAGAGCGGGAGGGACCTGGCTAGAATAATAAGGCGGGAGCTCAAAGGAAAGAAATGGAGTCAGAGAAATATCTTGAGTAAAGAAAATGACCATGAACATAAATAGAGAAAAACTAGAGTGAAGAAACGAACTCCAAGGAATATAACCAGAGCAAGAATAGACGCATTTGCTGTACTGTTCAGTCGTGGGCAGGAATTCGGAACGTTTTTTGAAGGAGCAAATGTGTCACACTAACGAAGTATTTAGAAAACTTAATTGAACCATGACATTTCACATATTGATTTACTTTAATTAATGGGTAGGCTACCATAGAAGGAGCCTTTCGCTGCGGTTCTTACGCTCTAGGTCACTGCCATTACGTTCGCTTTTTGGGTTGAGGGTGGGCTTTGTCCCCACTCATCCCCCCAGGACTTAATGTCATCATCATATATATTGCCAGCAGGGGCAAATAACCGCGGGCCGTGGGATAATTTCGGGTAAAAACGGTCATAACGATGGTGATCGCGATCACGCGAATATCACCGCGAAGTCTCCTTCAATAATATTATCGCGCAACGAACCTCCGAAATGGAAATAATAGGTCAATAATTAAATAGAAGATATGATTCACTTTGGGATGGCTTTGAAAACTAAGATCACGATTTGTTCTGTATACCCACACGTACTAAAAGTTGCTCAAAGTTGGGTCCCCCCCCCCCCCCCCTCCTCCCTGAGCAGGTGGAAAGGGGGAAGTCCAAGTCTACCCCAGCTTCCACCCCCAACTATCCCCCCTTACTCCTCTAGCTGCCAGTTAGTAATTAGCCACACTTGTAAATTCTAGCTAAACCATCATTGCACATCCTTACAATGGCCAACATTTAATATTTATTAGGAATCTATTTATACAATATGTAATTAGCATTCCCAAAACGATTCTCTACAGTATATTATATACAACATGGGATACATGAATCTCAGCTGCAGTGGTCTTCTCTCTCTCTCTCTCTCTCTCTACGATCAAAATTGTATGTGATTTAACTACGGTATATAATAATACCGCAATTTTATCTAATCATATATTCACGATCATTGTGTGTCCTCTACGATCTACTCCTAATGAAAGGAAATATACTCCATTCAGACCAGTGTAATAATATGTGTTACAAGGTTTACAGTCCTACACTATGTGTGCACGAATTATGCATACTCAAATATCATCCAACCATATTGCAAGGTTTATGTTGGTCAGTGTGACGAAACTTAGAAATCATGCTTCATTTATAAATATTGATGTAGTAAAAGCCCTGCTCTCAATATATATTATAAGTTCAAATCCTGAGAGAGAGAGAGAGAGAGAGAGAGAGAGAGAAGAGAGAGGCAGACGACCACTGCAGCCAAGATTCTCGTAACCCACGTTGTGTAACCTACGTTGTGAGTATAGACTCGTTTTGAGAATGCAATTACATATGGTATAAATAAATACCTACTACATATTCAATGCTGGTCATTGTAAGCGTGTGTAACGATGGTTTAGCTTTCATTTGCAAGACATGAGAACAAGTGTGGCTAATCACTAACTGGCAGCTAGATGAGTAAGGGAGGGGGGGGGGGGGGGGGGTAGTTTGGGGGGTGGAAGGTGGGGTAGACATGCACCTCCTCAGGCTACTCATTTCCACCTGCCCAGAGTGGAGGAAGGAAGGAAGGACCCAACTCCGAGCAGCTTTTAGAACGCGTGAGTGTAGTCCGTTCAAATAGTCTTGCTTCTTTATAATGGATTTGATGAGAGACACAAACTTCTTATTTTTTCTTCTAACTCTTTCACTTAGTCCAAATTATTCAACTGTAAAACATCTATCATGTTTCGGTTTGCTTTGTATTGATTTTCAAGCCATCCTTTTAGTTATTCACTCGAGGCATATTCACTGTTCGAAGCTTCATTTCGATACGACTGAATGTAACTTTATTTTCACTGCGTCTTGCTAGAAACCCTCTGGTGGTGAAAGCTACAATCACAGTTACTACCGACGTTTGTACTAATATTTCATTAATAACTATATACTTCTTCTTGTAACCGATATTACCAAACTCTCCAGCACTTCATGGATCTTCTGTAGCACTGTCGTCACTTAAATCTGTCGTGAAGTATGTAAACAAACTAATCCAGACTAGGCCGGAACACACACGTCACGCTCTCACCTCAACTTCACTCCGCCTCGAGCCCCAATTCCCCCCCCCCCCCTCTCTCTCTCTCTCTCTCTCTCTCTCCAGTACATAGCACACACTCACACGCGCGCAAACACTCAGCGATTTGAACATGAATTTGTGTGTCAAATCTTTTCTTTATCTTGTGTTATTAACAGCACCATTACTAATGCCATAATGTTTACGTTCAATTGACTCATACTTTGCACAGTATTGAAAGTGTTTCAATTGTTATTCAAAGAATGGGTAATTATTTTATGCAAGAAAGCATAATTTACATATTATCCATCCAGTACTCCAGGAATGCATGTAATTATTTTATATATATATACCGTTATATTAAAAGTAACACGGACATAACACTAACTTTTCAGACTTTGATATTATATGATAAGTGCTTGGTAATGAAGGTAATGTGGCTGGGGATATAATGGGTGAAGTTTGAGAGACATAGTTAGATGGTGAGAGGGAGGGTGGAGTAGAGACATTATGGTAACGGAGATCGGCCAACCACCGCCATATTGGTACGCCCTCTCTTTACACTCAAATACTGTATATCCGTACACATAATACTCATCCTGTACTCATCCCGAACTTAATCGAATTATCAATCATGTTTTACCTAATTTACACTTTGGAGGTTCGTTTTGTCGTTTGAAAGTTCATATTGGGCCATGATTTATGTCTTAAAGGGTTCAGGATGCACCGTTTGTGCTCTGAATCTAACTTGTACTTAATCAAAACGAAATATCATCCTGCTGTTTGATATTAGATGGTTTCACAGGATCGATGTTTGTATTCAGCTTTGTTTGACTTGCGGCTAGATATAGGCTGTAGTGATGATCCACAATATTCAAGGGATTGGATTTCTCGTAAAGAGGCTCCATGCCTGACGATATTCTTGACTTACAGTGTGCTGGCTTAATAATCCAATAGGGTTGATAGCCTCTGAAGTCCTATTTTAACTAACACAATATTGCCAAAGACCATCAATGTCATCTAAAATCGTTACTGTTTTTACCTGGGGTGCGTTTGTAGAAAAGTGAACAAAGAGGCCAAATTGTCGGTAGGTGACCGGCCTCTCTCTAACCCCAGGTCCGTTCCGCCAATGGCTTGTAAACATAGCTGCCTTGTTACCATGGTAATACTAATAATAATGATAATAACACTAATACAAATATTTATTCAGTTAGCATTTTACAATGTTGGTACAAGATAATATGTTTCGAATAATTTATGACATGTACCAGCTTTGCATAATTCCAACTAAGGATAGCCTAATAAGGCCTTTAGGCGTATTTCCACTGGGGTCCTGGGGTAACAAGCAATGAAAGAAACAAATATTGAAAGAAAATTTGTACAATCTAAAGCTTAGGTTGGACTAGCCTGTTTATAGCCCAGAGGCCATTGGGTTAATATATATATATATATATATATATATATATATATATATACATACTGTATATGATGAAGCATTTCCACGATGGTTTTATGGGATCACTTGCCAAACTTACCAGTGCATCTTAATAGGTATTCACTACACATCATAATAATTAAAGATGGTATTGCAGTCTAAACAACGGTAGACATGTTGTTAGTTAAAATAGGACTTCAGAGGCTATCAATCTTATTGGATTATTAAGCCAGCACACAATCATAAAGTCAATTAAAATTAACGTCAGGACTGGAGCCCCTTTTCGAGAAATCCAGTCCCTTCACTTGTTGTTGAACTATAATCTTTGTAATAAACTGTGACGTCACAAGACTATTAACGCTTTCAACACGATGACGTAATATTCGTCTTATTCCGGTTACCATTACAATATTTTCCTTAGCTTATAATCTACCTCTAGAATTCCGAGGGGTAAATCATATCACAATAAACTATCTAATTAACACAGGTCCTTACATTGCATTAAATGAAACTAAAAGCCAATATAAAAAGGCAAAGAAGGGTTCATCGTACTAAAGGGGTTAAATGTCTCGTACAGTGCCCCTTTAAAACACTAGCTGGTACCGGACTCCAGATAACCTGATCAGGATGGAGACCCTATAACAACAGAGATCGACTAACCTAAACCCAATCTTGGTGCCAATGGTATTAGCTTCATCTCTCAAACTCCCCCTTGCCACATGACTCGTTGCCGCCGTTTGGGGGCTTCCGGGCTTGTAGGTGGGGCGGCCAAGGTTCTTGGCCGCTCTCCCTATCACCTCCAACTAATTTTGTCATGTCCTTTTCTTTCTCCTCCTTTCTAGTTTTCGTTTTTCCCTCTTCCGCTTTCTCCTGGGGCTGCCATCAGAGGCCGGTCTCCCACCCTTGAACTTTTGTGGTCCCGTCCCTCCCTTCCCTTCCGGTTGACTTCCCTGTTTGCTTCCTTCCTTTCTCTTTAACTGCTTCGGAGGTTCTAGTTTCCTTAGGGCTTCGCCTTGGTGTCTCTGATCACTGCTGAGTTGGCAGAGTCCACCTGGCGACAGGTGCTGCCGGCCAGGGCTCGCAAGGCTCGTTGCTGGAGGATAGGCACTATAGGGTTGCTTTGGGGTTTCTGACTCTCTTCTCTCTTCCCAGTGGGTGTGTCAGGTGACTACGCCGGCCCCGTTCTCCGTGGGACAAAGCTGCAGGACAAATGCCCGGGTTGTACAAGGTCCCTAGCTCAAAGCCGAGACCTGTCCCATCTCAATTGGCCGCATTCTGGGTTTCGTGGCCCTGCGGAGGTCTTTCTCCCTTTCGTTGCCAGGGGCACCTGGTAACCGCAGTATCTTCTTCCATGCTTTACCCCCTTTTCTCTTGCTATGGTGACGACTTATGCTTTTTTCCCTGTTCTTCCCTGTTTATGGCTTCTGCTTTAGTGGTTCCGGTGAGTGAGCCCCTTGTGGCATGCAGCCTGCCACTTGGGGGTCTGTTGTCTGGCTGTCAGTCCGGTTCACCGCGGGAGCACGGTGAGTCGGGGATGGTTTTGGGTGCTCTTGACCGGCCCGCTGAACTATCCCTCGGTCGTCGCTCGTCCCTCTCGTCCATTACCGTTCCGAATCCTTCTCCTACCCTTCCGTCTTCGTCACGTCTTTCTCCGCCCTCCACTACCCAGGATTTCATCTCCTCTCCTGTAGTTTTTTCTGCGTCTTCCTCTTCTTCCTCTTCTCCCTCTAGTCTTGTCACCCTCGCCCCTTTTCTGCCCTCCCTCCCTCGTTCTCTTTCCTCTTCTTCTCCAGTTTCGTCCTCTTCTCGTCCTCGCTCCTCGGTCCTCCCTATGTCCTCTCTCTTTGCACCTCCTTCCTTTACTAAGTTTTTCTCCATCCCTGCTTCTGCGCCTCTAGCCGGTGATGACCTCCTCTTCCACCTGCGTCTTCTTCAACAGGTGGGAAAGGACGTCACCTTCCACTCCCGCCATGATGCCTCCCGTCTTGTTACCGTCCAAAACGAACTTCAGGCTACTGCTATGTCCTCTTTCGTCGATTGTTCTGGCACCCCCATCCCGGCTCAAAAAGATCAACGACTCAACTCCTGTACAGGGACTGTCCTGATCCCCGCTTCCATCCGTCTCGGGGGTCGTCCTTTCGCGGATTGCGCCGACCTCGTCAAGGACATCGTTGTCGCTCAAGACCACAAGGTGGTTAGTGTGGTGTGCTACACTATCCCTCCTCGCGACCTTCGCCGCCATCCCGCTAACATTGCCAAGATCTCTTTTGATGGACTTTCCCTTCCTGCCCATGTTATTGTCGGTGGTACTCGCCTCCCCGTGACTGCGTCTCTTCCCCGTCCACTCCAGTGTCGCAGCTGCTGGCGTTTCGGCCACCCGGCTAAGTTCTGCCGTACAGCCGCTGAGAGCCCACTCTGCCCGCGCTGTGCGCAGTCCGGACATGCCGTTGGCGAATGTCAGTCAACGTCCCAGTTCTGCCTTAATTGCCGCGGGTCTCATTCGGCCGACTCTAAGATTTGCCCCGTTCATCTGTTCGAGTCTGAGGTTGCTGTCCTCAAAGCGAGACACGGCCTTACGCTCACCGCAGCCCGCCAAGAGGCTCGTCGCTTGGGCTTCACCCCTCAGTAATTTTCCAAGACTCTGTCTCCTTCCTCCTCTTCTTTGCCTCCCTCTACCACGCCCCCCCCTTTTTCTGGTTCCTCGGTTCCTTCCGCCGCCTCCGCTCCCTCCGTCCCCCCGGTCGCACCGGTTTCGTCATCTGCCTCCCTTCCTTCTACCGGTGCTTCTCCTGGATTTTCTCCTTCCTCCTCTTCAGTCTCCTCCGTTCGTCCTTCCGTCTCTTCCTTTTCTGTCCCTTTGTCTAACACTTTCTCTGTTCTCAGTCCTTCTCCTACTTCTGCCCCTTCCTCTTGCTCTCTTCCTTGTTCCTCCTCTTCTAGTCTCCCTCCACGCTCTCACCGCTCCAAGCCTCCCCCCCGTTCTCCGTCATCTTCCTCTTCTAGTCGCCCCAAATCTCCTACTCGCTCTAAACTTCCCTTCTCCTCTACCAAACGGGCTCCTGTGCTCCGTTCTTCCTCGCCCGCTTCCTCTTTTAAACGTAAGGGTGGTCTCCGTGATGTGCGGTGCTCAAGTCCCTGCGAGAAGAAGAAGAAGTCCCCTCCTTCTCCTTCTGTTTCCCTTTCTCCTCTCTCCGTCCAGTCTCCTCCTCCTCCCGTCCCTGCATCCCTAGATTTCTCCTACGAAACCCTACCTCAGATTGACGAATTTATCCGTTCTTCCCACCCACCTCCTTCTACTGTTCACGCCGAAGTTCATCCTACCCCCTCTTCTCTCCCCCCTACCCCTCTCCCGCCTTCCCCTCTCCCACCTTCCCCTGCCCCGTCCTCTTCCTCCACTCCCCCTTCTGGCCTTCCTCCGGGCCCTCCTCCTCTTCCTCCTCCTGACCCTCCCCCTCTTCCTTCTCCTGCCCTTACCCCCTCCTTCTCTTCCCACCCGCCGTCCGTCCTTCCTCCCTCTTCTGGCCCTCCTCCTTCCTCTCCTCTTTCTCTGTTAGACCTCCCTATGCCCCCCGGTTTCCAGTCTTCCCCTTCAACGTCTTCTCCAATTCCTGCTCTTATTTCCCATCGTTAGCCTCTCTTGGCTATATTTTCCACCCACGGTGTTACCTGTCTTTTGTAAATATGTTGTATATAGTGTACGTCTTTTCTTCCCTCTTGTACGCGTCTTCTTTTTCATCTTTTTTGTCTTTATAATGTCCATTTTACAATGGAACATTCGTAGTTTTGCAGCACATCGTGTTGATCTTCGTTACCTTATCTCTAGGTTTAGCCCACTTGTTATTAGTTTACAAGAATCGCGTTTATCTAATGCCCCCTCCCCAATACCTTTTTACTCCTATATAAGTTCTCCCCAATCCCAGTATGCTACTTGCCTCCTCGTACATCTTGATGTCCCAGTGTCTCCGTTAACTATCCGTACCTCTCTTAAATGCACGTTTGCCAGAGTGTTCCTTTCACGCTGGCTTACAGTAGTTTCCATATACCTTTCCCCCTCGATCCCGCTCGATGTTCCAGAATTAAACAGGATCCTTTCTCTATTACCTCCACCTTTCCTCCTTTTAGGGGATTTTAATTGCAGGCATTCCCTGTGGGGTGACTCTACCGTTAATACACGGGGTCGTTCCCTTGAGGCTCTGATTCGTACACACGATTTATTTCTTTTAAACACTGGTTCCTCTACGCATTTTGATAGCGGCACCCGTACCTTCTCATGTATTGACTTGTCTCTGTGTTCCCCTACACTATCCTTGGATTTTACTTGGAAGGTCTTTAATGATTACTGTGCGACTGACCACTTCCCGATTGTCCTCTCCCCTACGTCGTACTCCCCAGTGCCACGCCCTCCCCGTTGGTGTTTCGATCGTGCCGACTGGACATCTTTCGCTGATCTCGCCGTTCCGTCTAATCCGACCCCTGCTTTCCCGGACCCTGATGCCATGCTTACCAGTTTCCTGATGTTTGTGCTCCATGCTGCCTATACTTGTATTCCACGCACCACTCGGAGTATGTCTTCTAAGTGTGTACCGTGGTGGACTACTCAGTGCACTTCGGCTTTACGCAATAAAAGAGCCAAGTGGAAGAGTTTCCGTCGGAAAAAAGGCTCTCCATATGAGCGGGATGCGTATACTCTTTTCAAACAGGCTAATGCCATCTTCCGTCGTACAATCCGCTCTGCTAAAAAATATAGCTGGATGTCGTATGCCTCTACTATCAACGCAGATACACCTGTTCCGCAAGTCTGGGCTCGCGTCAGGAAGATTGCAGGGAAACATGCGCCTACGCCGGCCCCAGTCCTTCATACCAACGCTGGCATTGTGGGCGATCCGTCTCTGGTGGCCAATATGTTGGGACAACATTTCAGTGATGTTAGCACTGGCTCCCATCTCCCGCCCTCCTTCCAGATGCATAAACGCTGTTCTGAACTTAGGCGACTTGACTTCGCCTTATCATCTGATCAGTTTTTCAATGCCCCCTTCTCCCGGGCTGAGCTTGAGTCTAGCCTGGGAGCCTGTAAGGATACATGTGAAGGCCCTGACGGTGTCCATTACTTGATGCTGAAGCACTTATCTCCACCTGCGCTTGGCTTTCTCTTATCCATCTACAACCGTCTGTGGTCCACAGGCTTTTTTCCGGCTGAGTGGAGACATGCCATCCTTCTCCCATTCCTTAAGCCGGGTAAGTCGGGCCATGCACCAGCAGATTACCGTCCCATTGCCCTGGTCAGTTGTGTCGGCAAATTATTAGAACGCATGGTTCACTCCCGCTTAATGTGGCTCCTGGAATCAAGAAGCATCCTGTCACCTTTTCAATATGGCTTTCGCAAGGGCCGTAGTACTTTGGACCCATTATTGAGATTGGCGACTTCTATCCGTGATGCCTTTTTGGACACTAAGTCGGTTTTAGCTGTATTCTTCGATCTTGAAAAAGCGTATGATACTGCCTGGAAATACAACATCCTTCGTACCCTTTTACGTTCTGGTGTGTCTGGCAACATGGCGGTATTCTTGCAGAACTTTCTCCGTGATCGTACTTTCCGAGTCAAGCTTCAGAATACATTCTCACGAACATAC
>JBAKBP010032641.1:0-22895 GCA_037953745.1 Lithodes maja
CTAATCCTTCCCAAATAACAAAACTATTAGCACGATTACTCTAGTCGTTTGTGAGGGTAATATTCAAGGGTTTTTGCCTACTCATTTGGAACAGGGTATAACATTATCAATATTGCATTTTACTCATTGTTACAGGTCTAGCAATGCCTAACGTTATTTTCAGCTGTTACTAAGGTTTTGTAGAAGAGTAAGTTGTATATTTATAAGAACCTACTGCAAGTATGGTGCAGAGATATAGTAGATATAGTAGTTGTATTTTGTTGACCCTTCTCTCCCTCATGTGTAGACCTATTAGTATTTAAATTGTAAGACATTCCCCCATTCATTTTTGTTCAAATGTTCTTCCCATTTTTGTCAGTTTTTAGACCCTTTGTGCCATTTAGGTGTTGATATTTTTCCTGGCGAGCGATAGAGCCTGTAATTTCAGAGAAACCAGCCTTCGGCCAGGATATTTTCTACCGAAAAATGTACTCCTTCATCTTGATGAGGGGTCTTAGGGGTGTTGTTAAAAGTTTGATGGAGGTCTAGGGAGCAAACTAAAAACCTCTCCTTAAGAATCAAGCAATCAACTGCTGAAGACATTTTTAGTTTGTTCCCTATACCTCCATCAAGCTTATTTAAAAATAAATAAAATTGAAATAAATTTTGTTCATTCGTCAGTACACAATGTTAAAATGAATTTGTCTAAGTATGAGGAAGAAGGGGTAAAACAATAGTAGACCCCTTCCGTGAAAATCTCCCCTTAACTCTTTCACGCTCATATGACGCAGAGATTGCCAGATTAGCAATAAGAAATAGAGTTCTCTCACTCTTATAATTACCTCTCCAAAATTAGTTTTCTGGCCACAGCTAACTCAAAGACAACTGCAGAGGTTAAAGTAACTAAATTAAGGTTTCGAAGTACCCCTGATGGTAACAAAGGCTTTAAATTATCCCTGATAGGCTCAACATTGCGTCATAAGCGTGAAAGAGTTAACATAGTATATCCTACATGCATACAGTATATCAGCATCGCGTTCAGCCTGATTCTCCAACTACCCTTTCACATTCTATCCTACATCAATACATTATAGCATCACATTCAACATCATTCTCCAACTACCCTTTCACATTCTATCCTACATCAATACATTATAGCATCACATTCAACATCATTCTCCAACTACCCTTTCACATTCTATCCTACATCAATACATTATAGCATCACATTCAACATCATTCTCCAACTACCCTTTCACATTCTATCCTACATCAATACATTATAGCATCACATTCAACATCATTCTCCAACTACCCTTTCACATTCTATCCTACATCAATACATTATAGCATCACATTCAACATCATTCTCCAACTAGCCTTTCACATTCTATCCTACATCAATACATTATAGCATCACATTCAACATCATTCTCCAACTAGCCTTTCACATTCTATCCTACATCAATACATTATAGCATCACATTCAACATCATTCTCCAACTACCCTTTCACATTCTATCCTACATCAATACATTATAGTATCACATTCAACATCATTCTCCAACTAGCCTTTCACATTCTATCCTACATCAATACATTATAGCATCACATTCAACATCATTCTCCAACTACCCTTTCACATTCTATCCTACATCAATACATTATAGCATCACATTCAACATCATTCCTCCAACTACCCTTTCACATTCTATCCTACATCAATACATTATAGCATCACATTCAACATCATTCTCCAACTACCCTTTCACATTCTATCCTACATCAATACATTATAGCATCACATTCAACATCATTCTCCAACTACCCTTTCACATTCTATCCTACATCAATACATTATAGCATCACATTCAACATCATTCTCCAACTACCCTTTCACATTCTATCCTACATCAATACATTATAGCATCACATTCAACATCATTCTCCAACTACCCTTTCACATTCTATCCTACATCAATACATTATAGCATCACATTCAACATCATTCTCCAACTACCCTTTCACATTCTATCCTACATCAATACATTATAGCATCACATTCAACATCATTCTCCAACTACCCTTTCACATTCTATCCTACATCAATACATTATAGCATCACATTCAACATCATTCTCCAACTACCCTTTCACATTCTATCCTACATCAATACATTATAGCATCACATTCAACATCATTCTCCAACTACCCTTTCACATTCTATCCTACATCAATACATTATAGCATCACATTCAACATCATTCTCCAACTACCCTTTCACATTCTATCCTACATCAATACATTATAGCATCACATTCAACATCATTCTCCAACTACCCTTTCACATTCTATCCTACATCAATACATTATAGCATCACATTCAACATCATTCTCCAACTAGCCTTTCACATTCTATCCTACATCAATACATTATAGCATCACATTCAACATCATTCTCCAACTACCCTTTCACATTCTATCCTACATCAATACATTATAGCATCACATTCAACATCATTCTCCAACTAGCCTTTCACATTCTATCCTACATCAATACATTATAGCATCACATTCAACATCATTCTCCAACTACCCTTTCACATTCTATCCTACATCAATACATTATAGCATCACATTCAACATCATTCTCCAACTACCCTTTCACATTCTATCCTACATCAATACATTATAGCATCACATTCAACATAATTCTCCAACTACCCTTTCACATTCTATCCTACATCAATACATTATAGCATCACATTCAACATCATTCTCCAACTACCCTTTCACATTCTATCCTACATCAATACATTATAGCATCACATTCAACATAATTCTCCAACTAGCCTTTCACATTCTATCCTACATCAATACATTATAGCATCACATTCAACATCATTCTCCAACTACCCTTTCACATTCTATCCAACATCAATACATTATAGCATCACATTCAACATCATTCTCCAACTACCCTTTCACATTCTATCCTACATCAATACATTATAGCATCACATTCAACATCATTCTCCAACTAGCCTTTCACATTCTATCCTACATCAATACATTATAGCATCACATTCAACATCATTCTCCAACTAGCCTTTCACATTCTATCCTACATCAATACATTATAGCATCACATTCAACATCATTCTCCAACTAGCCTTTCACATTCTATCCTACATCAATACATTATAGCATCACATTCAACATCATTCTCCAACTACCCTTTCACATTCTATCATCTATTAATATATCAGATTAACGTTCAGCGTCATTCTCAAACCAGCCTTTCACACACTGGATATATTATACGCTACCGGTACTGGATATAGTGTAAACAAATCCCGAATACCACCAATCTACGCCACGATCACCACCCATCACGCCCACCACACATACTACCACCACCACCACCACCACCCTCCCCGCACACCACCACCCATGACGCCCACCACACATACTACCACCACCACCACCACCCTCCCCACACACCACCAACCTACTCCACCGGGCATAAGTCAAATGGCTTGCAAGGGGGCCCACCTCGTTTTTTTTTCTCTCTCCCTCTTTCTCTGGTTTGTATCCATTCTGCCCCATTCAGCCAACTGTTTTAAGACGTTTATCCCCATCCAGGTGTCAATTGATTCATGGCGAGCGATACCGAGCCAGCATTGTATGGAGAAATCCGGCTTCGCCAGAGAAATTTTTCTATCGAAAAATGTACAAATTTAGCTTGCTGTCAATATAAAAAGATATATATGCTGGCTCGCTACCGCTCGCCAGGATTTTTTGTACACCTGGATGGGGGTAAACGTCTTCAAACAGTAGGCTGAATTGGGCCGAATGGATACAAGCCAAACAGAGAGGGATAGAAAGAGACAAACAGCGAGGTGGGCTCCCTTAAATACTCCAACCTACCAATGACATTACCACATTCAACACATTCTCCACAACACACCACCACCACCCTCCAACACACCACCAACCTACACCACAGAGCAAAGGTTCAATAGCTTCTAAATATTTCAGCCTACCAACGTCATCACCACACTCACCACCAATCACAACAATACACCACCACCACCACTCTCCGACTCACCATCATTCTATATCACAGAGGACTAGTTCAATAGCTTCTAATATTTCAGCCTACCAACGTCATCACCACACTCACCACCAATCACAACAATACACCACCACCCTCCCGCCTACACCACAAAGCACACATTCAACAGCTTTTAAATATTCCAAACTACCAACGTCATCACCACACTCTCCACCAATCACCACCGCCACCACCCCCTCCCACACCACCAGCTCACACCACATGACAAGGGTGTTATAACTATTAATTTCAAGGGAACTTCTCGAATGTTCGTTGATAGCGTATTGAATATTGGAGCCAGCGGGGATTGAATCAGGGGGAGGGTAACGATATTAATATATAATTGATTTATATCGTATTAAGCCTATTTTTAGCATATGCGTTTGTGAAATACGAAAGCAATGCAGTATTCACAAAGCTTTAATATATAATTATCTTCACATTTCTTCACCAAAATGTTCTTCTAATGGTAGCATACGCATTAATAATACAGCTATTCATGTGCACTGTGTATATTCATGTGCACTGTGTATATTCATGTGCACTGTGTATATTTGCTCCAAGTCATCCATAATATAATCTTAACTTGACATAGCCTAACACTTTGTAATAGGATAGCCTACTCTAACCAAACATAACATAAAATAATCGTAATCCTAATACACACTTCTTAAGGGGGCCCACCTAGCTTGTTTTCTCTTTCTCTACCTCTCTCTTTGGGTTGTATCCATTCGGCCCCATTCATCCTACTGTTTTAAGACGTTTAAGACGTTCAGGTGTCAATATTTTCATGGTGAGCGGTAGCAAGCCAGCATATACATGTTTTTGTTTTGAGAGCAAGCTAAATCTGTACATTTTTCGATAGAAAAATGTCTCCGGGATTTCTCCATACAATGCTGTCTCGCTATCGCTTGCCAGGAAGATATTGACACCTGGATGGGGATAAACGTCTTAAAGCAGTTGGCTGAATGGGGCTGAATGGATACAACCCTGAAAAAGAGAGAAAAGGAGAGAACCAAAAAAGCAGGTAATCCCCCATATCTGCTTTTTCTATGCAAGGTATAATTACCGAATCGTAATTTAACATAGTTCAGCAAAATGTACAGGACGAAGGCCGGTTCCTCTTATATTTTAGGCCTGCTATTGCTCGCCAGGAAAAACGTCGATACGTAAATGGCAGGAAAGTTCTTTAAAACTGTCAACGAAATGGGGTGAAAGGTCTTAAAACCGCCAAACTAATGGGGCGAACGTCTTAGTCTCAAAACTAATGGGGCTAAACATGAGGGATAAGAGGCTCCTGAAACCCATCACCCCCACCCCTCTTAACCCACTGAACACCAGCTAATTAAAATTAAAAGTACACCCCAGGACCAGCAGGTTGTATACAAAAAAAAAAAAAAATCTAGAAAACACCTGGAATAGGTTGAAAATTAAGGAAAAACCACAAAAAACCGATCCCCTAGGTCATTAAGGGGTCCTACGGGGCCCCGAAAGTCGGAATTACAAGAGGGGAAATGGGTAGGCAAAAACATGCCAAAACAAGTTTTTGCGCGCTCACGAGCACGCGCTTGGACTTTGAGGTTTTCAACCATCGGCATTGTTGCGTGGGATACTTACACAGTTCCCATACAAATCTGAGCCCTCTAGGTGCCATAGGACCGGAGTAATTAACCAGGACGCACCTAATGCGTCGCTGGGGTTCTGTGGGACCTACAATTGTGATCCATAAGCCCTACATGCTCAATTGACCACTTGCGAGTTTCAGACTATAAGGACGTTGGAGCCGTAAACATCGATATTAAACAGAAATGCAATAATAATGTACGTTTCTGATAGATAAATGGTATGTTGAATTGGGTTTTATGTATTTATATATATGTACTACGACCGTATGCTAGCTATAAATGCTGCTAAATATCGTTGTCTACAGCTCCAACTTCCTTATAGAACGAAACTCGCAAGTCGGCAATTACTGTATATCTGTATTGAACCAAAACGAGACACTACAATAATATTATCGTATACTCAATATATCAGAATTTGTTTTTAAGGGGAGGCAGTTGATTATTCGAGTCCTCCTCCCTCATGTTTAGCCCTATTAGTTATGAGATTTCAAGACATTCGCCCCATTAGTTTGGCAATTTTCAGACCTTTTTACCTCATTTCTTTGCCAATATTAAGACCTTTCGTGCCATGTAAGTGTCGATTTTTTTTCTGGCGAGCGATAGCGAGCCTGTATTTGAAAAGGAATCGGCCTTCGGCCGGAACATTTTTCTACCGCATTTATATCGATGGAGGGTCTTGTGGTTGTTTTTTATGTTTGATAGAGGTTTAGAGAACAAACTAAACCCCCTCCTTAAACCATTGAGCCGAACCAGTAAATTATGCTGCACAATACCGTCTAGGCTCTCTTAAATGTTCAAAGCCTCGAATGCGTGTATACTTTTTGAAGGTCAAGACTGTGCTGCACCTGGAGAATACGCTCCGGTAGTCAAAGGGTTGAATCCTTCGTATATAAATTGAAATGGCTAACATATACACGACCTTTCAGAAGTTGGACAGCCGGATCCTTGTGTGAAATTCCAAGTGTTTTGAATAATTGAAGACAAATATTATATATCCACATCACGAATACAACACATTTAGTGCACAGAGAGTATGGTTCTGATTATGTGCGTGCCTATGATATTCATTATACATAATTTTGTATACAAAATAACATATAATGGCATTCATATATATAATATTCATAGACCCAACTGATGGCAACATACTGTATATGATGGTAATCATTAAAGTAATGTTCATTTGCCATACAACATAAAGTACTTAAATGCATTTTACTTCATAGGTTGGTAGTAATAATTTGTTGATAATTGTAAAATGCACATTCACTAGTATATGCAATGGTTTCCTTGCTTAACAGATGCTACGTTATATTGGTCAGTGACAGGTCCTCGAATCAAGGCCCATTGTAATGCAATTCTAAAGATTCGTTTCCATATACTAAGCTGATATGATATATCAGTATTTGTAAACTATGTTTTAAGGATATTTATTCATTCATAACTTACGGAAACATGTGTTGCATTTCATTCTGACAAAAATTATATTAAAAATACCCAATACACAAATAAGTAAACTAAAATAATGTATGCAAACATAGTGGAGAGCTTACGTACAGCCATGACCCTGTGACCAGCTCTAAAGCTCTCGTCTTCAACTCCCAGGTCAGGAAACTCTCCCGTCATGATTATCTCAAAACGGAGTAGGCTGTTAAAGCAGGGATTATACTGTTGTTGTTGTTGTTGTTGGTGGTGGTGGTGGTGGTGTTGGTTGTGGTGATAGTGATGGTGGTGCTGATAGTGGCTGGTGGTGGGGATTGTAGTGATGGTGGTGGTGATAGTGTTGGTGGTGGTGGTGGTACTAGTGGGGATTGTAGTGATGGTGGTGGTGAGTGATGGTGGTGCTGATAGTGGATGGAGGTGGGGATTGTAGTGATGTTGGTGGTAGTGATCGTGATGGTGGTGGTGGGGATGGTAGTGATGGTGGTGGGGATTGTAGTGATGTTGGTGGTGGTGATAGTTATGGTGGTGGGGATGGTAGTGGTGTTGGTGGTGGTGATAGTGATGGTGGTGCTGATAGTAGGTGGTGGTGGGTGGGGATTGTGGTGGTGATAGTGATGGTGCTGCTGACAGTGGGTGGTGGTGGTAGTGGTGATGATGTTGGCGGTGGTAGTGGTGGGGGATTGTGATCGATGTTGGCGGTGGCGGTAGTGGTAATGGTGATAGAGTGGTTGTTGTGGTGGGGATGGGAATGATGATGGTGGTGCTAGTAGTGGTAGTCGTGGTGAGGGTGGTGGTAGTGGTTGTTGTGGTGGGGATGGGATTGATGATGGTGGTGCTAGTAGTGGTAGTCGTGGTGAGGGTGGTGGCGGTAGTGGTAATGGTGATAGTGGTTGTTGTGGTGGGGATGGGATTGATTGATGATGGTGGTGGTAGTAGTGGTAGTCGTGGTGAGGGTGGTGGTGGCAGTAGTGGTAATGGTGATAGAGTGGTTGTTGTGGTGGGGATGGGATTGATGGTGGTAGCGGTAGTGGTAATGGTGATAGAGTGGTTGTTGTGGTGGGGATGGGATTGATGATGGTGGTGGTAGTAGTGGTAGTCGTGGTGAGGGTAGTGGTAATGGTGATAGTGTGGTTGTGGTGGGGATGGGATTGATGATGGTGGTGCTAATAGTGGTAATCGTGGTGAGGGTGGTGGTGGTGGTAGTGGTAATTGTGATGGTAGTGATACTAGGGTTGGGTATTAAGGTAGTTGTGACAGTGGAGGCGGTGATTGTTGTCTGGCTGTGGTGGTGGTGATGGGAAAACATGTGATGGTGATGTTGGTGGTTGTGTTTGTTTGTATTCTGGTGGTGGTAATGATAATGAGGGAGCGAAGAGTAGGAAGGTGGAGTAGAACTGATGTTGGTAGTAGTGGTGGTATTGAATAAAAGGTTTGCGTTAATGAATTAATATTGTGAGTGTTGCAGGAAAATCAACTTAACCTCTTGAGGATCCAAGACACATGTTTTGTTCTATATTTCTGGCTATAATTAGACGATTTTATTCAGATTAGGAAGGGTATATGGAAGTCAAGAGGTTTAACTGATTTATTTACAACAGATCATTCCTAAGCTGCTTAGAATCGACTAATACATTGTTAAAACGCGCCATAATCCACTAGAGGTTAAAATACAATACATAATCATTGAACTTCTGTTAATCTCTAGTCATCAACTCCCTGGTCAGACCCCTCTCCCATCAAGATTATGCCAAGATACAAGAAATGGTTAAATCATAGATTATACTGTTGGTGGTGACGATGGTAGTGGTGGTGGTGGTCATATTGGTGTTTGGGGTGGTCATATTGGTGTTCGGTGTGGTTTAGTTTTTTTTTTTTTTTTTTTTTTCTATGTGATTGAGGGAGGCAAAAGGCATAACTGCCTATAGCGAGTGCCTCCCCCATAGTTGAAAGAGTGACAGGGCCAAAATCAAGGGACGTTCGAGCCAAAATGCCTGGACACACGGAGTTTGAAGCAATTTAAGTCATAGGAAGAGGGAAAGACTGATTCTGGGAGAGAGTTCCAGAGCTCAGATGTAGAGTAGAAGAAAGTTTGAGAGTAACGTTTCACTCTTGGGTTGGAGAGTTGCACAGAGTAGGGGTGGGATTGAGTTGCAAGACGGGTACCACGTGCCCTACGTAAAGGAGGTGGTATGCACTGGGATAGCTCTGAGGAACACTGATTATTATAGTAGCGATAGAATAGCGAGAGAGATGCAACATTGCGGCGAAGAGAGAGAGATTGCAGAGAGTTGGTGAGTGGACGGGAGTTAATGATACGAAAGGCCTTCCTTTCAACTTTGTCTAGGAGAGCGGTGTGAGAGGAACCTCCCCACACATGTGAACAATACTCAATACAAGGGCGCACTATGCCCCTGTACAGAGCAAGAAGCTGTGCAGGGGAAAAGAACCCCCTAAGGCGGTTGAGCACACCCAGCTTCTGGGAGGCTGCCTTAGCAAGACTGGTAATATGGTCCTTCCAAATGAGAGCAGAAGAAAAAGAGACACCAAGAATATTGAGAGAAGATGAAGGGTTGATTTTTGTATTGTTGAAGAATAAGGGATAGTCCGCTGGGAGATCCTGACGGGTAGATAGATGGAGAAATTGGGTTTTGGAAGCATTAAAATTAACAAGGTTTTCTCTGCCCCAATTGGAAATAGTATTTAGATCAGAATTTAAGAGTTCTATGGCTTCATTACGTTTGTCGTTGAGGGATTGCTGGCTGGGACGTTCTGAAAAACTAATGGAGTAGTGTAAGGTTGAGTCGTCTGCGTATGAATGGATGGGAATTAAGGTACAGTTAAGGAGATCATTTATAAAAATTAGAAAGAGAATAGGAGATAGGACAGAGCCCTGAGGAACACCGGAGTTTATAGGGTGAGGAAGTGAACAATGGCCGTCCACAACCGCAGCTATGGAACGGCCGGAAAGGAAATTAGAGACAAAGGCACAGATGGAGGGATAGAAACCGAAGGAGGGTAGTTTAGAAATTAAAGATTTATGCCAGACTCTATCGAAGGCTTTCGATATGTCTAGTGCAATAGAAAAAGTCTCACCGAAGTCCCGAAAGGAGGATGACCAAGAGTTAGTAAGATATGAAAGAAGATCACCAGTAGAGCGACCCTTAAGGAAGCCATACTGGCGATCTGAGAGCAGATTATGAGAAGAGAAATGCTTAAGAAATTTGGAAGCAAGAATAGTTTCAAAAACTTTAGAAAGACAAGAGATAAGAGCAATTGGACGATAGTTGGAGGGTTGAGAGCGGTCACCCTTCTTTGGGACAGGTTGAATGTGAGCAAACTTCCAGCATGAAGGGAAGACGTTAGAGGATAGACAGAGACGAAAGAGTTTGCCTAGGCAGGGAGTCAGCACGGAAGCACAGTTTTTGAGAACAACAGGAGGAACACCGTCCGGACCGTACGCCTTATTAGTGTTAAGCCCAGAGAGGGTAGAAAGTACATCTTTAGAAGAGATTAGGATATTAGGCATAAGTAAGAGAGAGGAGGGCGGAGAGGGAGGAATAGCACCGGAATCATCCAAGGTGGAGTTTCTAGCAAAAGTTTGAGCGAAGAGTTTAGCTTTGTCAGAGGAAGAAGTGATGGTTGTGCCATCAGAGTGGGAAAGGGGAGGGAAAGACGAGGAAGAGAAATTGTTGGAGAGGTTTTTGGCTAGATGCCAGAAAGCTTGGGAAGAGCTAGAGTTGGATAGTTCAGTGCATTTATTATTGATGAAAGAGTGTTTGGCAAGTCGAAGAACAGATTTGGCTTGATTCCGGGCAGAAACATATGAAGAATGAGAGTCTTGAGTTTTAAGGCGTCGGTACCGTTTGAATGCTTCCTCCTTATTGTGGACAGCAGTAGAACAGGCGTGAGTAAACCAAGATTTTTTAGCATTAGTCTGAGAGAAAGAGAATGGAATGTATGCTTCCATGCCCGATAGGATTACCTCGGTAATGCGTTCAGCACTCTCCGAGGGTCCTCGGCCATGGAAGCAGAAATCATTCCATGGGAAATCAAAGAAGTACTGCCGAAGAGCCTCCCAGTCGGCAGCGCCAAAGTGCCACAAGCGCCGCCGGCTAGGAGGATCGGGTGGCTGTACTGGAGAGATAGGACAGGTGACAGAGATTAGTTTATGGTCGGAGGAGCCCAAAGGAGAGAAAAGATCGACAGTATAAGAAGAAGGGTTAGAAGTTAGAAACAAGTCAAGAATGTTGGGCCGATCTCCGATGCGATCCGGGATACGGGTGGGTTGCTGAACTAACTGCTCTAGGTCATTTAGGATAGAAATAGTTGGTGATAATGGTGGTGGTTCTGGTAATGGTGAGTTGGTGATAATATTTGTTTTGGTGGTGATGGTAGTGACAGTGGTGGTGGTTCTAGTAAGGGTGAATGTGGTTATGGTTGTGTGATATATGTTAGTGGTGGTGGTGGATGCGATAATAGTAATTGTGAAGGAAATATTTGCATTGGTTGTGGTAGTGATATCTATGTTGGTGGTGGTAGGCAACTGATGGTTATGGTGATAGTGGTTGCTGTGCTATTATTAATTTTGGGTGGTGGTAACAGAAGAAGGAAGCAAGAAGTAAGTACTTATGAATATCTAATGTCCTATTACTTACCAATAATGAGATATAGACATTATAAAAATGTAAATTAATCCAAGTCCAAACTGTGGACGAAAATCTGCGGCAATTGTTCGAACACAAATTCACATTTCCTAAATCACACAACACGCATGCACGCACGCGCACTCACACACACACACACACACACACACATAAGCACACTATCAAACCAGTGTCAACTCGGTAACAGGGACCTACATCGCCCTCCAGCACCGGAAAGGCAGCCTTGCAAGGAGGTACTCATTGATTTTCTCCTATTTGTTTTGGGCTTATGAAGTGGGGAATGAAGGTACATGAAGCTTTTATAGCAATGCAATATTATATTTTCCTTATGTAATTCATCAACTGTTACGACTGTATTCATATGCTCTCCTTACGCCCCTGTGTCTGCTACATAAATATTAATACATACATCTGGTACATAATAGGACATGATTATTTTGAAGTTTTTACTTTTTTTTCCTGTATAATCTTCCCTGTAATATTGATGGTGTAGTTTTCAAACACCCTGTAAATATATATATATATATAATTTCATAGTTAGTCATAAAACATTGACTGATGCATCGTGATATCGCTCATTAATTTGTGTTTAAACAAGTATTTATATAGGCCCTATACTTTTCTCAGTAGAAACATATGATGATAAAGCTGAAAATAAGGTATACGGTAGAATATATGGACATTGGAAGTACCCCGTTTTCACTTACTTGAGCAGTAATTAATTCAATGGGTGGACATTAATGAGTAATCCTCGATAAGTTACTTGGTCAGGAATTACTTATGATATAGAGCAAACCTACCATGCTGTTGGTGTAGTGACCCCTGTGCGATATTTATAGACGTGATTACCACCGGATTATGCTGTACCGAAGTTTGTTCATAAGATACAGTATGCTCACTAGATATTTGCTCACAAGACATTATAACAATATTCGTCACATTTTATTCCTGCTATTTAGGTTACTTTACCCTGGGTTTAGTCAGATTACGAGTTATGTTAAGCTCAGATACTGACATTTACTCATATGACACAGTCGTCACACAAATAGATATAAGATATAATTTTAGAGCAAATGCCTCCATATATATTACCGGTGTACGCGATAATTGTGTAAGGAATTTACCTTGTCGGAATAAGTCCGGCATAGATTTGTCATCAACTCCTATAAGTTTTGTTTACAAGGTAACCACAAGCTCCATGGTTTCATACGGCTTTGTTCATGCCGCTTAAGCTGAACTCGGTTATAATACGGCTTTCAGGATAGCAAAAATAGGACATGATAGTGTTATTATGATGCATTTGATTTCAGGCTAGGTACCATAAAGAAATAAAGCCGGACATTCAGAGATAATGGCATTATAATATAAGTTTTCTTCGATCTAAACAAATATGAAGTAACTAAAACCACCCTAAATAATATTCTACGAAGTTGCAAGCATGAACAAGCATCAAAACGAAGATTGCAGTTTTTATGACCAAATAAATCCACAGTATTTACCGTTTTCAAGATGAAGGTATTTGACCCACAAAATATGGCTTTTAAAAACAACACTATACTCGAGGAAAACAATATATTACTTTCCGAAATACAATTGATGGTATAATTGCATACACGAACTTTTATGGAAAGCTTTCAACACCTATTACTCATACTTCCATCCATGATTTTTTTTCTGAGCACGCCGCAGCACGACTCCGCAGCCTAAAAAAAAAAAAAAAAAAAAAAAAAATAACGATAAAAAACACTCTTCCAAAAAAAAAACATCTCGTGAATATTTTGAGAGTAAAGACAACGTGTACACGCGTTTGAAGAGCCCGCAGTGGTGTCGACAGTGGTATTTTTTTAAGTTTGGAGAGCTCTGTCTGCATGTCTGAAGCGAGAACTGTCTGTTGAATTTTGAGAGCGCTGTGGCTGGGCACTTGTCTGTTAAATTTTGAGAGCGCTGTAGGTACCTCAGACTTGGCACTTCGTCTCCTTTTTTTTTTTTTTTTTCTGTGACAGATGCATGTTTTTTTGTATAGGATCTACATAATGTTTATTTCATTGCTGGTGCTTCAGTCGTGGGTATCTGTAAAAGCTTTCTGATATCCCAGGTAGAATTGAAGGCATTATATACTGTATATATATATTATTATGTTCCTTCCAACAACCAACCATACTCCTAAAATTGATTAATGAAATTTACAAACACATGTGGCAGTCCGTGGATTCGAACCCAGGATGCTCACACAGAAAATCAACACCTTATACATCGCACCACGAAGACAGTTAATATATATTTTTTTTACAGTGTCGTTTATAATCCAGGGGTGATTTGTCTTTTAGTTACACTCACACAATGTTTGATAATATGCTTGCAGAGTATTTAGTATTATAGAGCCATTATAATATAAACGACGAACGAATTCACGTAATTTGTATTAATTAGCTATTAGTATATATACAACGAAGATTTAGGGTAACTTTACATGATAAGTTAGCGACGTAATAACAAGAATGCTTTCTAAGATATTCACTATCAAATGTGGCATGTTCCATTTCATACCATATTTAATAAACTACCAATATATTGTACTTAGTATAAAGATTAAGTATAATGACTCATACTTATAAACAGTTCGAAAATTAAGAAGTGAGTTTCACTTTCAATTGAAATCAAAACTTTCGGAAATTGAGTTTAAGAAATAAACGTACCTTTCAAAATATACATATCAAGATATACTGTGTATGCTGACAAAACCTAACAATAGGAAAGCTCAATTCTTACTAAGTCTTTAATAATTATGGTGGTACGGTAGAGCATGTGATTCGAGTGTACTACCAGATTTGACTAATTTTACTTAATTAATTATATTATATAGCAGTAATATTATTTTAATATTATTTTATTATTATTAATTATTTTGAGTCGGCTACCCCCAAAATGGGGATTGGGCCTGAGCATATAGATAGATAGATAGATAGATAGATTATTTTAATTGTTTAAGGCACTTTGGCATCTCAAACCTCTAAAATTTAAAGTTTGGCATTGCTATTAACCTATTCAGCCTTACGACGATACGTACACTTTACAAACGCTACAGGCAGCGGATGGTAATCCAATCAGAAAGAACCTCAGGGAATGAAACGTTTAACATATATTCAAACGATCTCTCTAACTCAGACAAATAATTCCTAAGGTGAACAAAATAGACTGCAGTTTGTTGGAATAAGTTGTAAATTTACGTAATCTGATTTATAGGATTAAGCATGTTATGGCTTATGAAGTAACTGTTTAGATATAATTAAAAGGTATGCAGCCATAGGTTGAGGAAGATTGAGGTGAACAGAGATAATGGAAAATGAGTATTTAATAGGAGTGATATTTTTTCTTAATCCGTATATTGATTTGCTCATGGTGTTTCTGTCATGAAGCATTTGGATTCAATGCATATGTATTCAACTGCGTTATTGAACAAGATGAGACAGCGAGTATGAAACAGGACACAATCTTCACAAAATATTATGTCGGGAGTATTATGTCGACTTATCAAACATGTCTACAATAAGATAACGAATTATCTCTCTCTTTCTCTCTCAGAAGCGTGTTAGAGAATAGAGATGTGTTATCCTTTAGAAAGAAATATAATAAATTGTTTCTTCATTCTATAGATCCTAATTGAAATATAATTATTGTATTACAATTAACTGGTATCTATACAATATACTGTACACGCAAGTCTATAATTTGATACAATTTTAAACATCATAACCAATATATACTAAACATTTAATGGATCACTTGCTCAAATTGATCGTTTTCCCCTTTGAGCTACATGATAATTTCATATATAGGAAGAAATGGAAAAAAAAATCAAAGTGGCAATCTCCATATCACTGAACCCCTGAACTCCCACAGATTATTCCTAAACTGATGTCACACGAATATCGGAGCCACAGTATCCAAATAAAAAAGTAGCTACAATTGATTACAATTGACAATTTTCGCTTTCGTTATACCTGTATTTTGTATCTTATTAGAGCTCCTAATCGTGTACAGTCCAATTTGATAAGTATTAAGATGATTTGTAGTGGATTCAACGTTCCGATACATGTAGCCGATAAATTTGTTCGTGTGACGCTGGCTTAAACCTAATTAAATAACCGAAAAATCCAGAATAAGATGAATAATACCGAAAGGGTTAAAATGTCGGTATCTTTCAGTACAGTGCGGTCACTGTACTAGTAGCAGCAAAATATCACTATATCATAACTCTCTATTCCAATTATATTTTTTCAGTTATGATCTCACCGTAAAGTTAATTTTCTTCTTTTGGAACGGTCACTTTATTTCCGTTGTTGTTATTCATTTATATATATATATTATTTGCAGGATTATGTTAGGGTATATTTCGTATTCCTTTTCCGATATTCCGTCCGTAGTTAATTTTTTTTTTTTTTTAGAATTTCACTTGCGTACTTAACTCTCTCTCTCTCTCTCTCTCTCTCTCTCTCTCTCTCTCTCTCTCTCTCTCTCATATGAAAGCTGGCTATACAAACAGAAGGCAGAGAGTAGTGATAAATGGAGTAGACTCTGAGACGGAGCCTGTTTATAGTGGAGTGCCTCAGGGATCGGTCCTGGGGCCAGTTTTGTTTCTAATCTATATAAATTACATCGATGTTGAACTAAATAATACTATCTCAAAGTTCGCTGATGACACAGAGCTAGGAAAATCAGTATTAACCAAAGACAGAAATAAACTGCAATATGATTTAAATAAAATGGTAAAGTGGTCGGAAAAATGGCAGATGCCATTCAATGTTGACAAATGCCAGGTCTTGCAAATAGGTAATACAAACAAAAAATGTGAATACAAGATGAAAGGTCAGCCAATCAAAACAAGTGCATTAGTTAAAGACCTGAGGGTTCTTATATCTGAAAACCTAAAGACCTCAGATCAATATGTAGCAGCTGCGAATAAGGCCAATCGAGCATTGGGATATATTAAGAGATATTTTAATAATAAAAATTAGAACATTATAGTACCTTAATTTAAAAGCATAGTGAGGCCTCATCTTGAATATGGTGTGCAATTTTGGTCTCCTTATCTGAGCAAGGACATTGGGAAGCTCGAGTCGGTGCGGTGCAGCGTAGAGCAGCGACAAAGTTGATTCCGTCACTAAGAAATAAATCTTATTATGAAAGACTAAAAAAATTAAAAAAAATCCACTTAAGAAAAGAAGATTGCGAGGTCAATTCATCGATCGAGTGTTTCAAGATACTGAAGGGATTTGACAAAATTGACGTAGATTCACTTTTCCAAATAGATAATAGTTCATTAACTCGGGGAAATGGAATTAAATTAAAAACCAGGAGGGCGAATCTCGATGTCACAAAGAACTTCTTCACCTACAGTGTGGTCCTCGAGTGGAACAAATTGCCTTAGAAAGTGGTACAATGTAAGACAATTGACACTTTCAAAAGAAGTCTAGACATTAATTTTGAGGTGGGAATAATATGGTAAAAAAAAAAGTTAAGCATCAGTAGTATATAATATTTCGCATCTTCGTTCTTTACTATAAATTTCCCAGTAGAAGTTTGTATTTTTTCTCATTCTGCTGGGTGACTTCTTTCCCCAACTTGATTTAATGCCGACCAACGGTCGGAGGGAGAGGTGGGTAGGGAGAGAGCCTTCTTCTTTGCTATCTTTGCCTTCCACTTTGTATGTAGCAAATTCTATTCTAGCATTAAGTTCGGACTACCTAGTAGGGACCGCAAGGTCTGTGTAGTCTGTGTATCTATGTAACTATATGTAACACACACACACACACATACAATAGAAAAACATTCCACTTGTTTTCTGTACATGCACCTCTTGTTATTAATTTTGTCACCCCCACCTCTCTCTCTCTCTCACTCTGATTTTTTTTTTTTTTTTTGGCTATTATTTTTGTTTTCTAAAATGGTCTAAAATGCTTCTCTAAACATAGGAGACTAGCAAAGGAGGGCATAAAAACCCATAGGACATCCCTAACTGGCTCCACACCACCACCATCCAATCAGATATATGTATAGATGTCTGGATTATTTTAAAATCAAAATCATAGTCTACCATCAAATATGATCCAAAACATAGTTTTCTTTCACTTAACAGAGAAAATGTAGTTGCACGGGTTAGCACGGGTAACTATGGAAGATTTCTTTAGATCCAATTATAATGACACAAATATTTCAGATGTTATTTCCCACAGTACTACTTCAAAGTGAATCTAGTAATTTATATATTGCTCGGCTTCGTTCCCCTTGCATACACTATACAGTATGTGGGAGTATACTGGAGTATACTAGCGTGCTCATAATGGCTGATACTCGGTTATTTTGGCTGTCTCGAAATATATAATTTTTAATATTGCACCAAAAACTTATGTTTTTTGTTTTTTGTTTTTTTAAAGACCTCCGTCTACGTATTGTGAAAAACCTGTTATCCTCCGGCAAATTGTGGGGTTGAGTGAGTGAAGGGGGGGACTGAAAACTTATGTGTATATATTTGATTTATATTTTTCAGCACCTTGTCTTATTCAATATATGAAGGCGAGCACGGCAAGTTGTAGGTGATGATTGTTGAATACGCCATAAAAAAAAATGCGCAAAATTTGAATGAATTTACAATTTTAGTTTATATAATGTGTAAATTTGCATGTGCGTGCGCGCACGCACGTATAATGATGAATTTTTCAGCGAGTCTTAGTATTTCCATTGGTATTAAAATGGTATAATGCCAGAAACACAATCTTTTATACAGGATGAATGGGGGGGGGGGGGGTTATAGGTCAGCCTCCCCTTAAATTACATGAGTCGAGGAATTTCTTCTTCAATTGAGTTGTGAACTTGTGGAACGGGTTTCCTCGAGATGTTATAGACTACAGTATACCGTTGATGCCTTTGAATATCACCTAGACAAACGCCTTACCTTAAAAGTGAATTACATAAGCTGCATACCTCGTAAGATGTATATTTTGTATGCATCAAAACATATTAAGGATGCTCAGGTTTGTGTATAATAAAGTAAATTTACGTCAGTAAAGAAAACAAATATCAAAGTTTAATATCTGGCGGCGTCTGATAGTTGACTGTCTTGCAAAGTTCTCGCCTTCCAGTATTGTGATGACGTCATAAATCGTGATAGTTGTCAGGCAACAGAAATTTACTTTTAACTTGACACTATTAATTTTATATGTTAGGGGCAAATTTAAGGATATTCCCGATAATGGTGTAATACTAGAGCATTTAACGTTCTGCTAGATAACTTATCTCACTTGTTTATCATCCTTGTGTAATTCACCTTTAAACCCGCGACTGACTGCATTTGTAAATAAATACCTTTAATTGTTCTCCTTTTTTTCTCAGATACATCGATATAATCACTACATGTATAAATATATAATTAACATGTTGCTTACTTTTCCTAAGATTCATGAAGGATCACTTACAGCTGTGTTATAGTATAAACCCAAATTGTCCTCTATCAACATCCCCTTACCCTGCCAGGGACATTAGTCTTAGAACGATTGTCCTTTACCCACGCTAAACCACTGTGGAACAATTCGAACAACAGTGATTTAGAGGGCAAGCAACCTTGAGGGATCGCTAGACAGTTGCTGCTTGACTTCTTTTGTACTGCATTGTACTCTCTCTTGTAGACTATGAGGTCAGCTCATTGAAGTTTTTATAATACTTAATGAGTTTGCCAAGTGGATTATAACATAATGTTTAGGCTCAAATGAATACAACACACAACCATGGCTGGAAATTAGAATTGAAAAGGTTCTGCATTAGTATTTGTGGAAACATTTCCACATACAAGATCCGTTTTACCTGGAACAAAGTTTCCTCATATGTTGTTAACAGTTTTTCAGGATATCCGTTGGAGAGGTAATTAGATAGTATTATGCACACTCTGTAATGAGTGGTGTGCATTTTTTGTTCTTGTTTTCTATGTGATTGAGGGAGGCAAAAGGCATAACTGCCTATAGTGAGTGCCTCCCCCATAGTTGAAAGAGTGACAGGGCCAAAATCAAGGGACGTTCGAGCCAAAATGCCTGGACACACGGAGTTTGAAGCAATTAAGCAAACTTAACGATCACTTTCCGCTTCGAATATATCCCCGAAATGGACTGCAAGGTCTCTAAGATAATAAACATTCCTTGTAACTTTCTCCTCTTCTATTTTACCTCTCTCTCTCTCTCTCTCTCTCTCTCGTATTTTTAGCCGTCTCCTTATTTCCCTTCCCTCTCACAGTTCCCTTCTATTTTTAGCCTTACTTTTCTCTTGTCCCCTCTGCTCTCTCGTTTTCACTCTCACTCTCTCTCACACACTCTCTCTCTCTTGCTAGATTAACACCCCTGTAGTGTATTCAGTATATAACACTGTTTATTTCATGTGTTTTATATATTTCTCCTCTCTCTCTCTCTCTCTCTCTCTCTCTCTCTCTCTCTCAATCAGTTCAGTTCCAGGATTCAATTGTATTCTCTCCCTCCTTTTTGCTCCTCGCTGGTCTGTTTTCATTGCATTCTTTCATTGTTTCTCCTCTTCTTCCCATTTTGTCGCCTTTTTTCCTTAAACCTTTATAGCAAAAGTGATGGGACAACAAGACATAACGGTAGAAAAAAAAGTAATATATGAGAGGAGTGACATAATAGGTATATCTTAGGATTTAGTAGTTTTGCATATACCTGGTTTGAGATCCATCAAGTGTGTTTGTCATTAGACATTGTTTTTCATTGTGTATTATATCTTCATATATAGATCATACACTTAGGTCAGGCCAGTATTTGATCACCTCCTTATTATGGTGGAAGTCGAAAGGGTCAGTAATTACTAGAGACCATTAATTATAGGTAGACCACAAATACTTAGTCCTAATATCTGTAACTAAAAAAAAATAATAATAATAATAATAATAATAAAAAAGAGCAAATGGCCTGTACAAATCAAAGCCTATTCACTGGCTGATACTTTGTAAATAGTATTAATATTCGCTCGATTATTCTGGTCATTTTTTGAGATATAGAAGTTTGTGGGGAAGATATTTGACCTACGTCAGCGTATCAAAACTGCTCCTCCAAATACTACCTATTCATGCCAACGACTGTACACTCATCACCTGTTGATACTCACGCAGGTGTATCATTGTATTTCCTCAAGGACCTCATACCTGGAAGAGAGAAAATACATATATTACAAACATGAAAGGTGTTACAATTGGAAGCTATTATACACATTATGTATATCCAGGGGCGCCCACAGGCGGACGCACGTGCATCCACTGTAAGCTTCCAGGCATGTGTGGGCCCCTATAAGGGCCCCCCTAGGGGCCCCTATGAGGCCCCTTATAGGCTAGTCCTTAATATCATTACTTAGCTTGGTGACTGACTGACTGTATACATTCTGTCATTCATCATTAAGACATTGATAGAATAGGAATAGTCTTTATTATTATGTACCGTAATGTCATTATATATATTCTTAGTTCTTACTAAAATTTACGAAGCAAATATCTGCAGAGTAGGCTATTGTCTAAAAATAGGATAGTTAATCCTTCCCAACTCTTCGTTTTCTTTCGTTACCGGTACCGAGTCCAGATATTTCATACAATGCTAAATATTATATCTCTTATTGATAATTTTTCATCTGAATGATAAGTTACTATTTACTGTTGTATAATATAATTATTCAGTAATTTTCTATAAAAGAGACCCAAACAAGAATAATAATAGTATTGATATTGTTTTAAAGCATTAAAAACAATTCTAAAAACGTTCATTGTTTACACACGAGTCTGAGGGAGGGTAGGCCTACAGGGCAGAGCAGAGGTAAGCCTACGGACATTTTTGGTTAAATAATATATTTTGTTATGATTATTTGTTGCATTTTGTAATGCATACAAGTTTCGTTGTTACTTTTAGCTGTTTTTTTGTTTTGTTATACAGACGCCGCTAGTTGAATAGGCTAAGGGCCCAAAAGGAAGGGAAGCAAATAGGATGCACATTCATTTACAGTGATGGGAGAATTATTATTAGTAGTAGTAGTTTAGTACCTTTTTGACATAAGACAACCTCGATCTGTTGGTCGCCAAAAAACCCCAGAGGGAATGCTGCAGCAACCACAACAAAGGAATACTTCGAAAGGAATCTACACAACCCCTTTTTGGACCACCTCATTGTACAGCTAAATGAACGTCTTTGTGGCTCTACCAACAGAGTTAAGGCAGAACATTTATTGCCACAAAATCTTGCAAGTCTTTCAGATGGCGATGTGGTAGCAATAAAAGATGCATATGCTCCATTCATCGGTGTTCCTGACTTAGACACTGTGGACAGTGGAAAGGTGGAAATGGAAGCACAAGGAGGGTGGTGTTTTGCAGTTAGAGGAGTGTGTTGAAAGTACAAAAGACCTATATCCTAACCTGCACAACATTTTTACAGTTCTCTTAACAATACCTGTCACTTCTTCATCTGCTGAGCGAAGTTTTAGCGCACTGAAATGGCTAAAGTCATACTTAAGATCTACCATGGCTTCCGACAGACTAACCGCTCTTGCACTGTTGCATATTCACCAGGACATTGCTGTAGATTATGTTCGTGTTTTGCAGTCCTTTGATGGTAGTGGACACAGACGAATTGCATTAGCATTTGACTCTTGATCAACTATTGTCACTTTCAGTTTTGTGCAGTAGGCTACATAAGAAAATAGTCTGAATTCAGTCATATTAATTTCCTTCTATACACAAAATCACTGAGTGCATACAATATGGGCATTTTCACATTTGTTTTTATTTTTGTTTTCTATGTGAGTGAGGGAGACAAAAGGCATGCTCAAGGTATTCAAATTTAGAATGTTTGACCAAGAAAACTAAACTAGCCATTTATATCATATTTCAGCTGTATGGAAAAAGTTGAAGACAATTACACTTTTATATAAATAATCTTTTGTTTACTTCACCTTAATATAACTTTCAGATAGCTTCAAAATGCACCTAAAATTGATCAAAACTGCAAAAAAAATCCGGGGGGCTTACAGCCCCCC
>JBAKBP010032642.1:0-22895 GCA_037953745.1 Lithodes maja
AGTGCTATAGTGGGATTAAAAACGATAGGGAGCTTTAAGATAAAATTGGATAAGCATATGGACGAGAAGGGTTGGGTGTGAAGGGGGATCAGCAAGGTTGGGCCAATCAGCGCTCTGCAGACCCCCGTAATCCTGCGTTAATCTCTAACCGTTTTGGTAAGATGATCCTCAGGGTATTAGTGTTGAGCCTATAATTGGGCTTTGTAATTGGGGTTGTGTGGACTGTGGGACAGGGTTCTGCCTTGCTTAGGCCAATTGGCTTTCTGCAGACTCCCATTTTCTTATGTTCTTATGTTCTTATGTTCTTATACAATGGGTGAAGCATTAGAACAAAAATAGATTATTGGTGAGTGGGAGGAGTATAATCTGTGATTAGAGGACCAGGTGGATCCTCTAATCACATTTAATTGGTACCATTGACTGCCTTGGTCCTTTAATTACAATTTATAATCCTCCCATTCCCCACTACCTCTTTTCCTTAGTTGATACAATTTCTATATTTAACTGAATATTTAATAGTGGATGCTAACGTGCTATTAAGAATATGTACAAATTAAATATATATATATATATATATATATATATATATATATATATATATATATATATATATATATATATATATCACAATTACACGTGAGCCACTAAATGTTTCTAATCTCTCAGTGGGGTTCGAACCGCCGACCGTCAGGACGATAGCCGACGCTTTAATCAACACACCACGTCAGTCTAAAAGACACTCAACCCTCTATCCTATTTATGTTAAGGAGAAGGGAAACCCACTAGGCGAATATATTTCAATTCATACCTAGTCGTAGGATCCATATTCCTTGTATGGTATTCTGGAATATGGATCCTACGACTAGGTATGAATTGATATATATTTCGCCTAGTGAGTTTCCCTTCTCCTTAACATAAATAGGATAGAGGGTTGAGTGTCTTTTAGACTGCCGTGCTGTAGTTGTTGTTGTTGTTGTTGTTCCCCAAGCTGCCTGGCCGAACAGCCCCAAGGCCCCGAGCAAGGCCATAACCGAGCGCCCCCACAGAACCCTCCCTGCCGACCACAATAAAGCCTGGGTGACCGAAGCCACTCCATGGCGGGGAGCTGAAGAGGGTGCGGAAACGCCCGGGAAACCAAAGCCCCACCCAGGACCTGGAATTATGAAGAGAAAGCTGAGGGGCAAAGGGAAAAATGTGACGCTTTGGCTTCCAATCTGCCGTGGTGTAGTTGATTAAAGCGTCGGCTATCGTCCTGACGGTCGGCAGTTCGAACCCCACTGAGAGATTAGAAACATATATATATATATATATTTATGTTTCTAATCTCTCAGTGGGGTTCGAACCGCCGACCGTCAGGACGATAGCCGACGCTTTAATCAACACACCACGGCAGTCTAAAAGACACTCAACCCTCTATCCTATTTATGTTAAGGAGAAGGGAAACTCACTAGGCGAAATATATATCAATTCATACCTAGTCGTAGGATCCATATTCCAGAATACCATACAAGGAATATGGATCCTACGACTAGGTATGAATTGAAATATATTCGCCTAGTGGGTTTCCCTTCTCCTTAACATAAATAGGATAGAGGGTTGAGTGTCTTTTAGACTGCCGTGGTGTGTTGATTAAAGCGTCGGCTATCGTCCTGACGGTCGGCGGTTCGAACCCCACTGAGAGATTAGAAACATTTAGTGGCTCACGTGTAATTGTGATATATATATATATATATATATACAGTATAAATATATATATATATATTTAATTTGTACATATTCTTAATAGCACGTTAGCATCCACTATTAAATATTCAGTTAATATATATATATATATATATATTTGGGGAGGAGGGGGTAATTAATTAAAAGTAATTACTAAACTATAACTGTAATATTGGAGTTGGACATTATTGAATTTATACTGTATATATAATTATGTACTACGGCACATGTTGCTTAACAGAGAGAGAGAGAGAGAGAGAGAGAGAGAGAGAGAGAGAGAGAGAGAGAGAGAGAGAGCATAAGAAGAACCTAAGATAATGGGAGTCTGCAGAAAGCCAATTGGCCCACACAAGGCAGATCCCTCTCACACCCAAACCATCTTGATTAGAGCAATGACCATATATATATCTTATTTACTAATAATATTTCAAACTATCTTGGTCCATCATCAAGCACTTGATGTAGGTCCTAGAACAAACTATTACCATATGAATCCAGATAGCCTACTTAGTCTAAAAAGAATCCTCTATGAGTCTATGGTGTTATCCTAATGCCCTATTTAGTATTTATAATGGCGGTTGGGTGCGAGTGGGAGCTGCCGGTTGTTGTCCAGTCGGCGCTCTGCAGACCCCCGTTTTCCCATGTTGACCTCTGATCGTTTTGGTGAGGTCAGTCCTCATGGTGTTAGTGAGTTGGGCCTATTATTAGGCCTTATAATTAGTGTTGGGTGTGAGAGGGATATGCCTTATATGAGCCGATCGGCTTTCTGCAGACTCCCATTTTCTTATGTTTATATGTGTAAGTCCTAGGACCTTACACATGATAGAAATCTTCCACCTATCTACAACTCTGTTACCAAACCAATATTTGCCTATATCTTTTCTGAAACGAAAATTATCTAATTTGAAACCATTTGTTCGAGTTCTTTCGCTATCACTGAGCTTCAGTACATCTTTCATGTCACCTTTATTTATCGCACTAACCCACTTGAACACCTCTATCATATCTCCTCTAACTCTGCGTCTCTCTAACGAATGTAAGCCTATTTTGTTCAACCTTTCTTCATATGGAAGATTTATAATATTATAGATACTTTGTGTAATTCTTCGTTGTACCCTCTCCAAGGAATCTATGTTAATTCTGTAATAGGGACACCAAAATTGGACAGCGTAGTCCATATGTGGTCTTACTAACACTGGGTAAGTTTTAAGGTTAAGTCTGCAGTTCTATTACTCACTTGTATATATAAATCCGAGAACTCTATTTGCCTTATTTCGAGCACTAATACATTGATTTCTAGGTTTCAAATCACAGTTGACGATGACTCCCAAATATTTTTCATTATCGAGTTTCTTATATTCACGTTATCTAATATATATCCTGCATTTTCTATCGATTTCCCAAATTCGATAGCAAATGCAGGATATAGATTAGATAACACACACACACACATATATATATATATATATATATATATATATATATATATATATATATATATATATATATTAAATATGCAAATCATTGTACGTGAAGTGCATGTCAAAAACTGTTGGAGTGGCTGTGGATGTGGAAGTAGTCTGTAAGCAGTGTAATAAGCTCGAGTTTTTATGATCAGGTACCCCTGCACAGCTTCTTTCTCTGTACAGGGGCACAGTGCGTCCATGTATTGAGTATTGTTTGCATGTGTGGGGAGGATCCTCTCACACCGCACTCCTAGACAAAGTAGAAAAGAAAGACTTTTGTATCATTAACTTACGTCCACTCACCGATTATCTGCAATTTCTCTTTCTTCGCCGCAATGTTGAATCTCTCTCGCTATTCTATCGCTATTACAATACTCAGTGTTCCGCAGAGCTTTGTCAGTGTATACCACCTCCTATACGTAGGGTATGTAGTACCCGTCTTGCAAATCAATTCCACCCCTTCTTTGTGCAACTCTCCAAAACAAGAGTGAAAAGACACTCCCAATCTTTCTTCTATTCAACTCTCTATGGAACTCTCTCCCTGAATCCATCTTTCCCTCACCCTATGACATAAATTGCTTCAAACTTCGTGTGTCCAGATATTTTGGCTCGAACATTCCTTGATTTTGGCTCTGTCACTCTTTCAACTCTGGGGGAGGCACTCGTCACAGGCAGTTTTGCTTTCTGTCTCCCTCATCTCAAAAAAAAAAAAAAAAAAATGTACACGGGTACATGCGACACTGTTCTATTGCACCTAACATCGTTGGCATAATAAGGCCAGCATCTAACAACAGTAGACAATCACAATTTACTCTTTTATGGTACCGTATGCTAAAAACCCAAGACACACAGTCGGACCCAAGAGGGCCAAGACCTACGTCTTAGCTGGAGGTACGAGAGTGGCCTTGTCCTTGTTGGACGAGATGGGTTGGGTGTGAGGGAGATCTGCCGGGTGTGGGCCAAACGGCGCTCAACCAATGCCTTCTCTACTGTATATCAAGGTCCGTATCTATGGACCTTGGGCTGCGTGACACCCCTGGTGGTGTCTCGTAGCCACTTCGTATATACATATACATATGTATATATATATACAAAACGGCACCACGCAATCTGTGTTCGTTCGCTAATAGTTTCTCCTCGATTTTGTCAAGATTCTTTATAACAATGAATGCTCTCTCTCTCTCTCTCTCTCTCTCTCTCTCTCTCTCTCTCTCTCTCTCTCTCTCTCTCTCTCTCTCTCTCTCTCTCTCTCTCTCTCTCTCTCTCTCTCACACACACACAGAAACTAATCCTTTATACGCCCCAGTTTGCTTCTGCCACTATCGTCCTTGGCCGTCATATTATTCCCTCGGCCTTGTTCCCGCTACTCGGCCTTGTGAGACTTATTGTTTACACGCCCCATGCAACTCACTTCAGTCCAAGAAAAAACTGGGCTTGCTGTTACATTAAGGAAGGGGGGAGGCATTGTATGTTATCCTATTTTTATTATTATGTTATATATCCTTGTTAGTTTTCTTCCTAAACCTCTACCAAGATAAACAAAAATAGATATATAAATAAATGAATATGTATAAGACCCCCATTCCAGATAAATTCGTTGATTCCAAATAAATAATAGGCTCGCTATCGCTTGCCAGGAAAAAATCCACACTTTCTGTAAATTACACGAAAGGTCCAAATATTGACAAAGGAATAGGGCGAAAGGTCTTAACATCGCCAAACTAATGAGGCTAACGTCTTAAAATTTCATAACTAATGAGGCTAAACATGAGGGAGAAGGGCTCCATAAACAACTCAAATACCTCCCTTTAACCCTTAACTCCATTACTTCTTGCAAAACTATACTCCATTGGCAATATATATATAGAGAGAGAGATAGATACATAGATAGATAGATACATGGACAGTGAATCCCTTAGCAACTAATTTATCGATCATTAATGGAATAAATATGAAACGATTATATGTGGTCATCAAATCAATTCCAAGATTGAACAATTAACATGTCCTCCCTTTCTTCTCCTTTACTTCTTCTCTTTACCCCTCTTTCTTATATTATATCCTCATTCCCATTCCCCCTCCATGCTCCTCATACCCAGCACACTACATCTCCCCTCAGCCACATGCATCCTTATCCCCTCTCCCCCTCCATCTCCCCTCAGCCACACACATCCTTATTCCTTCTCCCCTTCCACCACATCTCCCCTCAGCCACATATATCCTACTTTCACTTGTCCCCTCCATCTCCCCTCTTACCCAACCCACCACACCTCCCCTCAGCCACACACATCCTTATCCACTCTCCCCCTCCACCTCCCCTCTTACCCACCCCACCACATCTCCCTCTCCATCTCCCCTCTTACCCAACCCACCACATCTCCCCTCAGCCACACACATCCTTATCCCCTCTCCCCCTCCATCTCCCCTCTTACCCAACCCACTACATCTCCCCTCAGCCACACACATCCTTATCCCCTCTTACCCAACTCCCCTCATCTCTACTCAGCCACACACATCCTAATCCCCTCTCCCCCTCCATCTCCCCTCTTACCCAACCCGCCACACCTCCCCTCAGCCACACACATCCTACTTTCTCTCTCCCCTCCATCTCCCCTTACCCAACCCTCATATTCCCTCAGTTTCATTCTACTTTCACTCTTCCCCTCGCGCCTCCCTGATATAGTCACCCGTGTATTAGGCCTCACAAGAAACCTTACTCATGCCCTTGCACAACTTCCTCCGACCGACCCCTAGAGATCCTGTAGTAAGAGAGATCGCCCATTATTTGGTATATCCTATGTGAATGAAGGAGACAAAAGGCACCGCTGTCTGTAAGAAGTGTCCCCTCAAAATTGGAAAGAATGATAGAGCCAAATTCTAGGCGTGTTAAAATAAAATCAAATATGTCTGGATGCACGAAGCTTTAAGCACTCATAGGAAGACGTATTTTTTGTCTTGTAATAATCAAGCAACGGGGTGGTATTCTATTAAGCGGGGGTGGGCTGATTTTTCTGGCCCCCTTCTCCCTCATGCTTAGCCTCATTGGTTTTAGATGTTAAGACGTTCGGCCCATTAGTTTGGCGATTTTAAGACTTTACGCCCCATTTCTTTGTCAATATTAAGACCCTTCGTGCCATGCATGAGTCGACTTTTTCCCGGCGAGCGATAGCGAGCTTGTCATTGTAAGAGTAAGCGGCCTTCGGCCGGGGCATTTTTCTACCGAAAAATGTACAGATTTATCTTGAAGGGGGGTCTAGGGGGTGTTGTTTACAGGTTGGAGGAGGTCTAGGGAAGAAACTAAAAAAAGATTACAAAAATATAACAATAAGCAACTAAATACGCCCATCTCCCCTTAAGGATCATGTAGATTTTAGATCCCCAAAAACAAAACTATAAACCCTGTACCAGATTTGCCGAATGTGTATTGTGGATATGAGATTGTATGAGTGTAAAGAGAAGCGAAAGACCCCAGTGGCACCAACAAGACGGAGGTTGGCTGATCTCCGTTACTATAGGGTCTCTAGCCAAACCCCAACTCTCTCTTAGCTCCCCGTGTTGTTTGTTCCCCTTGCTAAAAAACTGGATGCCGGTTCCTTTTTCTTGTAGTAGGTCTCTGGTGTTGCTCCCTTCCTCCTTCCCCACTTTGGGGCTACTCAGGGGTGGTCGGCCGGCTCTACTTTATTTTGTTATACATACAAATATATATTTTATTTATTTTTGTATTATATATATTTTTGTTTTTTAATATGGGGGTTAGCAGAGAAGGAAGGGGGTTAGACAGGGAAGAAAGAATGGGTATGGGTCAGTCTCTCTCTCTCTATCGCTGGCCAGGAAAAATATCGACATCTAAATGGCAGGAAAGGTCTTAAAATTGACAGAAATGTGGAGAAAGGTCTATAAATCACAAAACTAATGAGGCGAACGTCTTAAAATCTCAAAACTAATAGCGCTTATCATGAGGGAGATGGGGGTCCAGAAAAAAAATTACCTCTTAAAGTGAAAATTTTTCCTTAAGGAATACGAAGATTATATTATTAGAAACGTTTATCAAAACTGAATAGGGTAAAACTTTAAACCATTGCAATAAGGACAGCCCTCCTCCACTTTAAACCATTGCAATAAGGACAGCCCTCCTCCACTTTAAACCATTGCAATAAGGACAGCCCTCCTCCACTTTAAACCATTGCAATAAGGACAGCCCTCCTCCACTTTAAACCATTGCAATAAGGACAGCCCTCCTCCACTTTTAACTCTTCTGCTTTTTTTTTCTTCCCTACTGTACTTCTCTCTCATGCTTAGAGACCCCTCATCTGTCCAACCTGCTTATCATCCCGCAACTTAATATTGTACCGTATCAGCAAACTAAGCACGTAGAAAACTCGTTTTTATTTAAGCTAGATATATGACATATTATATTTAATAATGTTCGTGAAGATCCACAATGTTTACTAATGTAGTTTACTTCATTCACATGTGCAACTACCGGTACCATTTTTTTTTTTTTTTTTTTTTTTTTTCTATATTCCAACTTCCTCTTACTTAGTCTTACTCCAACTTAGTCTTATATTTCTAAATTAGGGTTATTGAATACAATTTGACATATATACATGATATAAATATGCTCCAAAATCCTGTCCGGTTATATAAGTTGCAATATGAATAAAAATACGCGATAAAAAAAAAAAAAAAAATGCAAAACCAAACTCTTAGACATCCAAGTAGTCCCATTTCTAAATAACCTACCCACAAAAACTTTACCACTTTTCTCAAAAATGTACAATCCGATTAATATGATACTGCATAACTTTGGTGCCAGGCTTCAAACAATGTATCAGGGTGAATAATGCAAATAATATGGGATGTATTAACCCCTTAGGATAATATGTGATGTATTAACCCCTTAGGATAATATGTGATGTATTAACCCCTTAGGATAATATGTGATGTATTAACCCCTTAGGATAATGACACGTTTTACCGGTTTATTCTGGCTATCATTCGATGCTTTTATTGTAAAATGAGTCCGAATAAACTGGGTGAGGGCTGTTCCTATCCAGAGTGAGGTTTGGTATCCTCTACCCAACCTTAGCCGTTTCTATCTGTCTCTTTTACTGTCCTACTTGTTCCTTCTGGGGCAGGAGGCTAGGAATCCTCTTCCCCTTGTTATAATTCACCTACTAGACGAGACAGAGTAAGGGGCAAGGGAACACGAAAGTGGTCCCGGACCCTAAGACCTGGAACTTTAAATGTTGTTTCTATTCGGGCTTTGTCTCTAGTCGGCCACCCCTAGCTATGGGTTATGTGCCTGAGTATATGCATACATACATACATACATAATTCGACGATTGTATACAGCTTAGGAAGAATCTGTGGGGATTAAAAGGTAAAGACTCTCTCAATTTACCCTTTGGCTTCCACATACCCTTCCTAATCTGAATAAAATCATTAAATAATAGCCAAAATAAACTGTCGAAATGCGTCATGATCCATAAAGGGTTAACTGGCATTCCGTAACTATGGGCCACACAGTGCAAAATACATAGTAACTGTAGTCAATGGCGTGGTCAAATGTTATGGGGCTTCAAACCACGCATGGAAACGCAAAATATAGTAGAAATGTACTGTACAATCGCCTGCACACGTAGCTGGTACAGCCATGAGCCATAATACATGCACACCTATTTCAATCTGTATCGAACCCAATGCGAGACAATCCAATGTTATGTTGTATCTCAGGCTTCACAACTTGGCTTTAAGGAGAGATGGTTCATTTTTTGGTCGATCATGTATTGTATGTATTTGTTTAGTTTCCTCAGACCTCCATGAAACTTTAAATAATATATTTGTACATTTTTCGGTAGAAAAATGTCCCGGCCGAAGGCCGCTTCCTCATATATTACAGGCTCGCTATCGCTCGCCAGGAAAGAATCGACACTTAAATGACACGATAAGTCTTAATATTGACACATGAATGGGGCAAAAGGTCTTAAAATCGCCAAACTAATGGGCCGAACGTCTTAAAATTGGAAACTAACGGGGCTAAGCATGATGGAGAGGAGGGGCCAGAAAAAACGACCATCTCCCCTTTAAAATTCAAAGATTCAAATAGGTGTGCCGGTATTATGGCTCATGAGTGTACACGGCTGTATTATTAACTTAAAAACGGTGCACAACGAATGAGGGAAAACACTAGATTGGTCACGTGTTTAACCCTTAGAAGATACGATGATGCATTTCTGTTTCTGTGTTCTGGCTATTATTAAACGATGGTATGCATATTAGAAGGGTATATGGAATTCAGAGGGTTAATTGATATAGTATTTACCCTTATACTTCCCACAGACCCTTCCTAAATAACAAATGCATATCATTATAGCTTAAGTAAACTGTCAAAATGCGTCATGATCTTCAAAGGGTTAAAGAGAATTTTTGGAATAATTGCATCAGCGTGTCAGAATTGTGCAAGAAATACAGTCCTTCGACCCACTTTCACTCCACACGGCTGCACTGCCTTCATTAGTAACCCTTTCTTGTACCGGCAACGTTTTTTTCATTAAGGGGAGGCAAACCGTTTTTCTGGACCTCCCTTCTCCTTAATGTTTAGCCCCACTAGTTTTGAGCTTATAAGACGTTCGGCCCATTAGTTTGGCGATTTTAGCACCTTTCGCCCCATTTCGTTGTCAATTTCAAAACCTTTCGTGCCATTTAGGTGTCGATTATTTCCTGGCGAGCGATAGCGACCAAAAATTTACAAATTTATCTTGAAAGGGGGTCTAGGGGGTGTTTTTCTAAGCTTGATGGAGGTCTAGGGAGGAAACTAAGAAAATATATGAATACATAAATGAATAGACCAAACAAACGGCCAGTCTGCCCTTAAGTTTAGTTAGGATATGTGTAAGAAAGGAGGGTTAAGTGAGATAGTTTAATAAAATCGTCTAATAGTTAGACAGAATAAAGTTGAAGAGAAGGCACCGGGTCTGAAATGGTGATTGAAAGGACGTGCCAAATTGTTAAGGGGGCCTACCTCGCTTTTGTTCTCTTTCTCTCCCTTTATCTTTGGCTTGTATCCATTCGGCCCCATTCAGCCTACTGTTTTAAAACGTTTCCCCCCATCCAGGTGTCAATATTTCCCTGGCGAGCGGTAGCGCGCCAGCATATATATATTTTTGTTTTGACAGCAAGCTAAATTTGTACATTTTTCGATAGAAAACTGTCTCCGGCGAAGCCGGATTTCTCCATACAATGCTGGCTCGCTATCGCTCACCAGGAAGAAATCGACACCTGGATGGGGATAAACGTCTTAAAACAGTAGGCTGAATGGGGCCGAATGGATACAAGCCAGGGAAAGAGAGAAAAGGAGAGAAAGATTTAAAAAGCAGGTGACCTCCCTTAATAATGCTTCCGAGGAAATATGATTCATCCTATTGTAACATACTAGTTTTACACCTGGCTACCTGTATGTGTGTCACGAGGGCCGGTGTGTGGTCTTGTTTTTTGTACCTTCGTCTTATTATTGGTGACTAGCGAACATACCAAACAAATCGACTTCTGTCCCAACATCCTACTGCTGTCATTCATCTTCAGGAAACAAATAATAATAAATAAATAATCAAATAAATATATACATGAATAAATTAGTGTGTGTCTCACTTAAGGGGAGGTTTTTAGTGTGTTTCCTAGACCTACTTCAAACTTACAATTACACCCCCTTTGAAGACAAATTTGTACATTTTTCGGTAGAAAAATGTCCCGGCCGAAGGAAGATTCCTTTTAAATTACAGGCTCGCTAACGCTCGCCAGGAAAAAATCATAACCTAAGTGTCACGAAGTATTTTAAAATTGACAAAAATGGGGCGAAAGTTCTTAAAATCGCAAAACTAATGGGGCTACCATCTTAAAATCTCAAAAGCAATGGGGCTAAACATGGGGGAGAAAGGGGTCAAGAAAAAAAATCCCTTAAGTGGATATCTCCCTTTTAAAAACAAAACAAAAATCCCTTCTATCTTCATTCCTCCCTCACTTGCCACTCCGTAATCCTTCCGCCCTCTATTCATTATCAATTCATCTTCATTCCTTTTTAAACCATTGTCTTCTGTTGTTTATACATTCTTCCAATCTTCCTTACTTGCTATCTTATCGCCTTTTGGGGGACCCCCTGTGCATGTCTTCACAATCCATGCATCCCTCTTTATTCAGACCCATAGATCTACAGTATATTTCTTCACTGTCCTTTCTATTCACCTTTCTTCTCTCTGTCCATCTCCCTTCCCATTCTATTTCTATTCCATCATACTTGGTCTAGCCTTCGGTCCCATCATGTTTGCCTCTTCTCTCCCATCAACTCGCTCTCTTCATCCCGCCAGCCCTCACTCCATCTCTCCACCAACTCGTTTTCATTTTTCCATGATCTCCACATCTCTCCACCATTCCTCTCATTCTCTCCACCATCTCTCCACCATTCCGCTCATTCTCTCAATCCTCTTCTCTCTTCATCAACTCTTGTTCATCTCTTCATCATCATCACCCCTCTTTGCACCATTCCTGTCATTCTCTCCACCATCGCCTCTTCATCTCCCCACCACTTCCTCTCCCTCTCCCCAATTATCCCCCACCCCCTCCCTCTTCCGTCTCCCCCATTTCTCAGTTCTGTGGTCCCGTTAGAATATCCACCGTGCAGTTTTTATCACGGCCAAACCTACCACGGTCGCCTTGTAATTGACGAAACTAAAACAAGATCAAAACTACTCTCCATCCCACCCCACAACCGGTTACATAATCCCAAAGTTTGGTTGTAGTGAAGCAGATAGGTGGAAGAATTGTGCGTTTCTTCATAAAAGTGTCAAAATTGGCACAAACAATAATAAAAAGCAGTATAATCAATATTAGCTATAGGGCCATCACAGGTTTAGCCTATGTTGGCTTTGGCAGCCCCTTTTCAATTAATCTTCATTAGAATACTGAAACAGATATTTACCCCAAACTGTATACTGTGGTAGAGATGTCTAACTAGTTTCAAATGACTTGTCTGGGCAAGTGAAACGACCTATATTCAGATAATGTTTGGCTAATGTTGACCGTTTAACTTGTACTGTTCCCTGTAGTTTATTATCATACTACAAATTGGTAAGAATTGTTGCCATTTGCCACTAATTTGTTGAACTACACGAACCAGTACAAGTCAAATGGTCAACTTTCTATGTGTTTCAGTACTCTAATGGAGATCAATTGAAAAAGGGCTGCCAAAGCTAACATAGGCTAAACATGTGGTGCCCCTATAGCTAATTTTGGTTATACTGCGTTTATTATTGGCTATGCCAATTTTGACACTTTTATGAAGAATCGCACAATTCCCACACATTTGTTCACATATCTGCCACACTATTGGGCTTACGTACTATACAGTGCTATACTCGGTGTCATCTTATATGGCAATAGCTCCAACTGATTAACTTGTTCGACCATGATAAATAAAACCTTTGTTAGGAATAATAAAATGACTACAAGACGAGATACTGGACACGGTCACAAGAGCCAATCAGCTAGAATTATTGACAAAATGAGCCGTAATTTTCATAGTCGCTGACACCGAGTATAGTGCTATTTTGTCTTTTACCTGGACGATCACGGTAACATATCCTAGACTACCTGATGCAAGACCTAAATAATATATAATATATACTATATTATAACATTAATAGCCTATAATAATTATATACTATATTATAACACTATTAGCCTAATATATACCACTATAAATTATTAGCCTCACTTACAGCCTTGATTTGATCCGATTTGACTTAACCGTTATAATTAAGTTAGGTTAAGGTAAGTGAGGCTAAGTTAGATTAGTAATTAAGTTAGGTACAGCTGGGCTAGGATAAGTTTCCATGATCGTCCTGGTAGAAGATAAATAACAAAATAGTATGAACACTCCCAAACTTCGGGAATATGCGACCCTAATATTCTCTGTACCTCTACTGAGTCTACTCCACCTTCTCACTTTACTTGATATCATTTAAAACCGATCAGTAACACGGCATCAAAATGGATGAATATGTAATACAAGTAAATACAGTTTGCTAAATAAGGACAATGAAAATATATAAGAATATATTCCAATAGCTAAATGAAAATATATAAGCATATATCGCAATAGCTATATAAGAGGTCATCAGTGTTTATGAGCGTCGTTGAGCGACTGTACACATGCTGTCCAGGTGTGACCAGCTCTCGCGGACAAACTTTTAATTATATTAATGAAATAATGTACACATTATTTAATATTGACATATGTGGGCATAAACAATAATTTCTTTATAAACCAGAAGATACCTGTTCTGGTAGCTTAATAATGTCAGTCCCATAGAGTGTTCGTGTTTACGAACTGAACATCGAGCGATTGTGTCAATTGATCTTGATTTTAACCACAATGTTTTGATTTCCCGCATCCATTTTATATTTGTTTCCTTAACCTCCCTTATGTTGCCTGTGTCCCCTCAATTTACCTAATTTTCCTCAAATCGCACAAAATCCGTCTACCGTAATTGGCGTGCCACAAGTTGTGAAAATTGTGTCCGAATAGTGTGAATGATGGCTTGGCTTGAGAAACCGGAGCTCATTAAGGGCAACCAGAATTAAATCCCATTCAAGATCAAGAGGGAGGAATGGTAATGCTTTGTAACGGCATTGATGGGCCAAAGCAAGATTTTGGATAGTCATGACGCTCTATGTCTACCCATTAAACACAAGATTGACAAAATGTCATGCGTGACATAACTTGAACGTCCCTCATTGCAGTTTCTCCCGCACCTCCTCTTTGTCCTTTCAGCGTAGGAGACTAGGAATCCTCCTACTCGACGAAGCAGAGAAACGGACGAGGGAACGCGAAAGTGGTCCAGGGCCCTGAGAATAGGAACTGTAAATGTTTCTGTTCGGGCTCTGTCTCGTTTCGGCCACCCCCAGCAATGGGGTATGTGTCTGAGTATATACATACATATATACATATATACATATATACATACATACATACATACATACATACAACTAAAGGCAAATAATATTGCGTGATAAAGAAATCAGGTTGATGCCAATGATTACTTGTAGTTCATATGTTTACGTACAATGAGCTGAACAAATGTCTCCTTCCCCTCCACAACTATCACATTTCCATTACCTGCCAAATCAACCCTTAAGACAACCACAAACAGTCTCACACGTAATTAGTGTGATTTTTGGCTCCCACTCCCAAGGGCCAACTCGCTCGAGATGCTTAACGTAATTGACAAGCTGGTATTAATTTGATGTGTAAACCAATTACATCTTGAGTGGCGTAAGAGAGATCTGGGACCTGGGAATCTTCCTGGAGACCTCAAATGGGCCTGGGTGTCTGGATATTTCTCCTGGACGACCTAGATGCGTGTTATTTTGCGTTATGTTTTTATTATGTTTTGTGTTGTGTTATGTTGTCCCTGTTCGGGCTTTGTCTCGAGTCGGCCACCCCCATTAAAAAAGAGGGTATGTGCCAGAGTATATAGATAGATAAATAGATAGATAGTAAACCAATTACATCTTGAGTGGCGTAAGGTACGGTAGGTATATTTTTCTTGTTTGGCTATATTTATATATATTTAATATTTGTCTAATCATGGGTTCTCTCTCTTCCCTGTGTGTGTGTATGTACATTCGTCAGTGTCAGTGTCTTATGAGAGCAATCATACGATTATAATTTCATTATGAATCAATTTTGGAGATTCTGATTCACAGACGTTATAATATACCTTACAATTACTCCTATAGTTATCTTAGTATTGATTGAAAGTAATTGAAGCACATATGTTGATTTACATAGTCTTGTTATGGTCTTACTAGAAATGTTGACAATTGCACTGTGCAACATGTTTGTGAAATGCCTCTAGCTCGTCTTTTCAGAGAGAGAGAGAGAGAGAGAGAGAGAGAGAGAGAGAGAGAGAGAGAGAGAGAGAGAGAGAGAGAGAGAGAGAGAGAGTACAAAGGAGTACAAAGGAAATCAAGCAACAGCAGGTCTAGTGACCCTTCTAGGCTGCTTGTCCTCCAAAACACTGAGGATCAAGTGTCCAAACAGTGGTTTAGAGTGGGTAAGGGAACATTGGAAAGGGAACTACTGCCCTGGAACTAATGTCCGTGGCAGGACTAGGAAGTTAGTAGGGGACATATGGGTAGTAACTGAGGGGAGGATAAAATAAAGTTATTCATTTACAAACGCAGTCAGTCGCGGGTTTGATGCGAGATATTTGTCTAGGCGGAGTTTAAATGAATCAACGGTGCTGCAGTCTATAACGTCTCGGGGAAGCCCATTCCACAAGTTGACAACTCGATTGAAGAAGAAATTCTTAGATTCGTGTGAGTTAAAAGATTTACCAATAATTTTGCAACCGTTTCCCCGCGTGTAATTAGATTGGTCGATAGTGGAAGTACTTAGTACAGTTCATATTGTCGATGCCTTTGATGATTTTGAACACTTGAATTAAGTCACCTCTTAATCTGCGCTGGGTTAAAGGAAATAAATTTAATTCTCTAAGACGCTCTTCGTATGGTTTGTTCTTTAGGCTAGGTATCATTTTGGTAACTCCACGTTGAACTCGTTCTAGCTTGTTTGTCTTTTTGGTAATAAGGGCACCAGCATTGAACGCAGTATTCCAGAAGAGGGCGGACTAAGGAATTGTAAAGGGTTAGGACAACGTCTTTGGATTTATGCTCAAATGACCTGCCTATAAAGCCAATTATTTTGTTTGCCTTCTTAACAACTTCTGAACATTGTTGACTCGGTTTTAGGTTACTCGATATTGTTACTCCCAGATCGGTTTCTCTGTTTACATTCTTAAGCTGAGTGCCATTCATCAAATAGTTTGCTTTCTCATTTAGGTATCCGATATGTAGTACTTTACATTTATCCGCATTGAAACTAATTTGCCAAATTTGGGCCCAATGTGACAATTTATCTAGATTGTGTTGCATATCGTCAACTTGATCTTTTGAGATTACGCTATTTGCAATTTTTGTATCGTCAGCAAATTTTGAGATTGTACAGGTGAGACCCTCATCTATGTCGTTGATGTAAATTAGAAAGAGAATTGGTCCTAGTACCGATGCCTGGGGTACCCCACTACTTACATTGGTCCATTTAGATGCCTTACCGTTTATGACTACTCTTTGCTTTGTCGCTGAGCCAATTTTCTATCCATTTCAACACACCGTCTTGTATTCCATGCGCTTTTAGTTTTAGCAGTAAACGTTTGTGGGGAACTTTGTCAAAGGCCTTTTGAAAATCAAGATATATAATATCTAGAGCTTTACTCTCATCGTAGAGGCGTAGAGGTTGAGGATATCGTGGAAGAAGTCTAAGAGGTTTGTTAAACAGGAACGTTTTTTACGAAAGCCGTGTTGACTATCTTTAAGTAAGTTATTTGCCTCTAAGTGATTTACGAGTCTGTCTCTTATGACCGTTTCTAGCATTTTACATACAATTGAGGTTAAGCTAATTGGACGATAGTTACTGGGTAGGGATTTGCTGACTTTTTTGCATATCGGTGTTACGTTGGCTAGCTTCCACTGATCAGGCATAGTCCCAGACTGCAAGGATTCATTGAATAACAATGAGAGAGAGAGAGAGAGAGAGAGAGAGAGAGAGAGAGAGAGAGAGAGAGAGAGAGAGAGAGAGAGAGAGAGAGAGAGCGAGAGCGAGAGGGGGGGGGGGGCGGGAGGGGTATGGGTCGAGCAGTCACACTAGGTCGAGCAATCAAACTGGATTGAACAGTCAAATTGGACTGAGAGATGGAATTGGGCTCAGCAGTTAAATTAGGCCAGGCAGTTGAATTCATCCAAAGTGTTCAAATTGCAAATCAGTTGAATTGGGTTGAGTGGTTGAATTGGGATGAACGGCTGAATTGGGTTGATCGGCTGAATTGGGATGAGCGGTTGAATTGGGTTGAGCGGTTGAATTGGGATGAGCGGTTGAATTGGGTTGAGTGGTCAAAGTGGGCCGAGCGTTCAAATTGGGCCATGCAGTCGACTTGGTCCGAGGAGGTCGAATTGTGCTAAACAGTTGAATTGTTCTAGTCTAAACAGTTGAATTGTGTTGAATGATTGATCGAGTACAGTGGTCATATTGGGTTGAGAGGTTGAGTTAGGCCGAATGGTTGAATAGTGCTGAGAGGTCAAATTGTAGTGAGCGGTCATATTATTGTGTGCCAAATAATGTATGTGAAGTTGTTAAGTAAACACTCTACCTCACAGTGAATGACGTGATGATCTACCAATAACTTTTCAAGGTCATTTTTGGTCTTTGCAGGGAGGGAGGGCTCACTAGACGTTGGCCGAAACATAAGTATTCTCTGTTTGGGAAGGAAATTAAGATAATGATGAATTTGCATGTTTATTCACCATTTAGATGTTTCTGATACACCATGCGTACAGACAAACCGCGACAATCACAAAATCTCCGCAACTCCATTTAGCGGAGATGAACAAGCTTAAGGGGGTCACCGGCTTTTTATATCTTTCTCTCCTTTTCTCTCTTTCCCTGGCTTGTATCCATTCGGCCCCATTCAGCCAACTGTTTTAAGACGTTTATCCCCATCCAGGTGTCGATTTCTTCCTGGCGAGCGATAGCTAGCCAGCATTGTATGGAGAAATCCATACTTAGCTTGCTGTCAAAACAAAAATATATATATGCTGGCTCGCTAACGCTCGCCAGGAAAATATTGACACCTTGATGGGGGTAAACGTCTTAAAACAGTAGGCTGAATGGGTCCGAATAGATACAAGCCAAAGAGAGAGGGAGAGAAAGAAAAAACGCGAGGTGAAAGTGGTGAAAGAGACCGAGAGAAGTAGGAGAGGGGGAAGTGTTGCTGTATATAGCACACCTTTTATGGGCCGTGTAATACTGATTGATGGCCACTTTTCCCTCATACTCTCTTGGCCACGAATTTTAGTCTCCCTTTCCCCTACTCGTGTTATGATATTACATAACCCCACACTTTTCCTTTGATATTTTACACATAATTGTCCGTGCTCTCCTCGATTCCCCTTTTTCTGTCTGGTTCTACATGCTACCCTTTTTTTTTTTTTTTTTTCCCTTCGACTCAATATAGTTGGTATATTTTCTGTCCATGCATTTTTAGATTATCGGTTTCTCAATATTGAGCTTTATTATTGTATTGTTTCGACCTTGATCAATCTACATACTATTCATGTAACCTCTGTATTCCTATTTTATCTCTGTCATTCGAAATGTATTTCCATATATATTATTTTATATAATTTGTTTCAAGTGCAAGTCGGCCTGTAATATGTGGCAGTGTTTTAAAGTCATACGCGAGAGGCTGGGATCGATCCCCCAACCCTCTCTGCAATGGCGGAGTACATTCACATCCACAACCATTCCAACAGTACGATAACACTCTAAATAACACAGGCAGTAGCTTGAGGTAGAATTTAAATAAAGACTAACCTAAAATCGATCACATTTTACGATACAATGTATTCGGTTTCTGGAGTTATTATTGCAATGTAATGTTTATAAGTTTGTGACCTGTGGCGCATTGGCTAGTGCGTTCGGCTTAATCAACCGAACCCACTTTAGATACCCGGGTTGGAGGAGACACTGGAGCAGTTTCCTAAAACCCCATGTCTCTCTGTACTTAGCATAACTGGCGTATGCATAATTTAACGCGTCTCTCTCTCTCTCTCTCTCTCTCTCTCTCTCTCTCTCTCTCTCTCTCTCTCTCTCTCTCTCTCTCTCTCTCTCAACACAAATAAAGATACATCCATCAGTGTTGTGTGGAGGAAAATAAATATTGCAAGGGGGAAAACTAACCAAGCTGCAGCACATCCCCACCCTCAGGAATATGCTCAAACCCTTATGGATGAATGGGCCTCTGCCTCCACCTACAGTAATCTGCCTCTCAGAGTTAGGAATAAGCTAGGACCCAACCTGCCGGATTTTCGCCAACAAGTAGACGAAGCAATAGCCATTAAGGATGACTCGTGTAAAGATATAAACACTTACGAGCTCCAAAGAGCCCTATCCAACAACAAAAGTAGTGCCCCAGGGGAGGATGGGATAACATATTCCATTCTACGTGCAATGACAGAGGTTGCAGGCAATCCATTGCTGGATTTCTTTAACCTTAGCTATCGCAACAGTGTCATCCCTCCTGACTGGAAAAGAGCTGTCATAATTCCTGTACCCAAGGCTGGTTCTGTTACAGCCATGAGACCTATATCACTTCTTTCTTGTTATTGCAAGACAATTGAAAGGATTGTTCTTAATAGGCTACTGCACAAAATAGAGTCACAATTGAGCCCGCATTTGAATGGCTACATCAAAGGCAGAAGTACAATGTCCTGTATCACATCATATCTCTCTAACCATAGGTGTAACTTTACTGTATTTTTAGATTTAAAGGGTGCATTTGATGTAGCAAACAGGGATGTAATACTTTGCGAGTTGGCGAAAATGGGTGTAAAAGGTAAACTATTGGGCTGGATCAAGGAATACCTCAGCAATAGAAGTGCATATGTCGTCTTTCAAGGTAAAAAGTCTGAAGTACGTAAGCTTGAGCTGGGTACACCACAGGGGGAGTATTAAGTCCAATACTATTCAACATATTAATGCACATTATTCTTAGACTCAAATTTCCCAGAGGAGTGATCTGTGAAAGCTATGCTGATGATATTTTGATCCAGGCCGATAGTCACAGGGACATGCAACGTGCCCTAGACTTGGTAGGAGAAGCTTGTGACCAATTAGGCCTGGTAATATCAACAAACAAAACAAAAGCCATAACAAAAGGTTGGAATCGTAACAAGCCTCTACATCTTCATGGTAATGTACTGGAGAGGGTAGACTATTATAAATATCTGGGAGTGTATGTTGGGGGACTACAGGGTAATAATGCTGAATTTAATCATGTAATGACCACCTGTAAAAGACGACTAAGGCCCCTCAAAGTAATGTCATGGAAAGGCTTGGGTGCCTCCATCACCATCCTCAGGACCATGTACATTGCCTATATTAGATCAGTAATTGACTACCATGCACCTGCTCTCTCCTGTCTACCTGCTAATCAGATCGAAAAACTTGACAAACTGCAAAATGAGGCCATGAGACTTATTTTTGGATGTCCGAGAAATGTCAAGGTAAAAAATCTTAGATATGAGTTAAATCTATCGTCCATCACTGATAGAATAAAAGAAACAAATATGATAATAGGCATACGAACACTGAGAGACGACAGAGAAACACGACCTAAGACTGCACTAATGGAGCTACTTAGAATAGATGACTTAAAAGGCAGGGACTGGCCACATGTAACTGCTGCTGACATTCTTGACTACCAGCTTACAGACTACTATATCGGTGACTGGCAACTGACTGACCCCACCCCGCCCACCCAGCTTACAGACTACCATCCAGATGACCGGCAATTGAGTGTCCCCCTTCCGCCCTGGGAAGAGGCCACTATTGAGATTATAGTGACACAACTCGACACAAAAAAGTCTGAGATCCCGTCCTACGCTCTGAAGACAAACTTTATGTCACTAATAGAAGATATGACAGATGAGAACACTGATCAGGTATACTGTGACGGCTCACTTAACACCGTAACTGGGAGGGCAGGAGCTGCCATCACTATTATGAGTGGTGGCAACTTTGCTCAGGAAGACGATGAACTATCCAGGCTACAGGACTGGGCCTCCTCCACTCAAACTGAGCTGGTGGCAATAGCGATGGGAATTGGGAGTATCTTTCGAAGGGGAAAGAATATTTTTATCCTATCTGACAGCAGGGCGGCCTTGGAAGCTATCTCTAGCCCCCAACCCACCTATCCTTTCCTTGTACAAGATATCAGACGGGGGATAAAATGTGTAAGGGAGAAGGGGCTAGGGGTCAAATTTGCCTGGATTCCTTCACATGTAGGCATCCCAGGCAATGAAAGGGCAGATAAGCTTGCCAAGGAGGCCTCAGAGAAAGAAGAACCTGATCATATTCTTGAACTGTCATTGAAACAAATGAGAACTATAATTAAAAAGACACAAGAAGAAAGAGTGGATGAAGACAGAGCTAGACATCATAATACCAGCCGATCTATAAACTACTACAATAAAGTAGCATTTACGACCAAATACACCTATGGTAAACGTACAACGAGTAGGTGGGTAGACTCAGTACATGCAAGAATAAGGCTTGGCTATTGTTATCCATGGCAGCTGAATTGGCAGGTAGAAGAAGAGCACAGGCAATGTAGGGTTTGCAGAGCTCCCAACAAACACTCTCTCGAGCACTATATCTTGGAATGCCCAATGATTAGGGAATACAGGAATAATCAGTTAACCACAATTGAGGATCAAGCAATATACATGCTAAAGAATAACGTAATCAATAACATACTAAAAAAACACAAGAACTTTGCCCCCCCACAATAATATGTACTGTAAACATGAAACATGAACCTTATAAGTATGCACCCCTTGCCCTCCACACATCTCTTCTTTCTTACAAGGCCACACTTAAACCCTTTGTAACGCCCTCTATACGATTTCATATTTTCATTGATCATGTCACACTTATAATATCAGTCAGTATTTCTTTACTTATCACTGCTATTCTCATTTAATAGATTGACAATGTACAGTATATACATATCCCTCTGAGCCTCTAACACAGCTTTTATTTAAATAATCTGTTAAGTGCCAATTCATATCCTTTTGCAAGCCAATATACATGACCCTTGCATATGTAAGCAACATAATTGTCCTCAATATTCTTTGCTAATGGTTTGATCTACAATTAAGTACCTTCGGATATGCGGCATATCCATCCCGGAGGACTACTTGTATCTTCCTTCTGAATATTGTTTTGCTACTAAACTTAATTGAATCTTGATCTTTGCACGTATACAGTTTCCTTCCCTACTTATTGATATGTTGTGTCAGGTACGATGAAGCGATACTGCCGATATCTGTAGACTTGCGTTCGAATTCAAACTTTCCCTTTTAAGATTTTTTTTTTTTTTTTTTTTACTACCATATTTATCTTCAGTACTATCGCTGGCCTTAAACAACTTATTTATATGTAGTATGTCCCACCCTCCCCAGCACACACACACACACACACACACCTCCCCTCTCACACTTTCCTCCTCCCTGTAGTACCTTACCTCCTCCTCCTCCCCCCCCCCCTACTCCTCCTCCTCTCCCACCCATTCCTCTACCTCCTACAAAACCCCTAACCATACTGCTGTATTGTCCTCAATATTCTCGGCTAATGGCTTGATGTACAAGTACCTCCGGATATGCGGCACTGTCCCTCCCGGAGGACCACTTGCACCTTCCCTCCGAATATTATTTTATGGAAATAAAATAATTTGAATGTGAATCTGAATCTGTGTGGCTGTGTGTTTTGGGTGCTGGGGCAATGCCTTCTCTATACATAATTATGTATAGAGAAGGCATTGGCTGGGGTCTGGTGACTGGGTCACGACGGGTAGGGTCCTCTAGGATGTTTAACTTAAGAAGGGACATACACACACACACACCTCCCCTCTCACACTTTCCTCCTCCCTGGAGTACCTTACCTCCTCCTCCTCCCCCCCCCCCCTACTCCTCCTCCTCTCCCACCCATTCCTCTACCTCCTACAACCCCCTCCCTCTCTCCCATAACCACAC
>JBAKBP010032643.1:0-22894 GCA_037953745.1 Lithodes maja
CAAACAACCATACACACAGGATCACACATATACACACAACCATACACCCACGATCACACACACAAACAACCATACACTCACAATCACACATATACACACAACCATACATCCACGATCACACACACAAACAACCATACACACAGGATCACACATATACACACAACCATACACCCACGATCACACACACAAACCAACAATCACACACACACACACTCAAACAACCATACACACACGATCACACATACAAACAACCATACATACACGATCACACATACAAACAACCATACACACACGATCAGACATACGAACAACCATACACACACAAACAACCATACACACACGATCACACACACAAACAACCATACACACACGATCACACATACAAACAACCATACACACACGATCACACACACAAATAACCATACACACACGATCACACATACAAACAACCATACACACACGATCACACATACAAACAACCATACACACATGATCAAACATACAAACAACCATACACACACGATCACACAAACAAACAACCATACACACATGATCACACACACAAACAACCATACACACATTATCACACACACAAACAACCATACACACACGATCACACATACAAACAACCATACACACACGATCACACACACAAATAACCATACACACACGATCACACATACAAACAACCATACACACACGATCACACATACACACAACCATACACACACGATCACACACACAAACAACCATACACACACGATCACACATACAAACAACCATACACACACGATCACACATACAAACAACCATACACACATGATCAAACATACAAACAACCATACACACACGATCACACAAACAAACAACCATACACACATGATCACACACACAAACAACCATACACACACGATCACACATACAAACAACCATACACACACGATCACACATACAAACAACCATACACACACGATCACACACACAAACAACCATACACACACGATCACACATACAAACAACCATACACACACGATCACACATACAAACAACCATACACACACGATCACACACACAAACAACCATACACACACGATCACACACACAAACAACCATACACACAAGATCACACATACACACAACCATACACACATGACAACCCACACAAACAACCATACATACACGATCACACACACAAACAACCATACACACACGATCACACATACAAACAACCATACACACACGATCACACATACAAACAACTATACACACACGATCACATACACAAACAACCATACACACACAATCACACACACAAACAACCATACACCCACGATCACATACACAAACAATCGTACACACACGATCACACATACAAACAACCATACACACACGATCACACACACAAACAACCATACAAACACGATCACACATACAAACAACCATACACACACGATCACACACACAAACAACCATGCACACACGATCACACACACAAACAACCATACACACACGATCACACATAGAAACAACCATACACACACGATCACACATACAAACAACCATACACACACGATCACAAACACAAACAACCATACACACAAAATCACACATACAAACAACCATACACACACGATCACACACACAAACAACCATACACACACGATCACACATACAAACAACCGTACACACACGATCACACATTCAAACAACCATACACACACGATCACACACACAAACAACCATACACACACGATCACACACACAGACAACCATACACACACGATCACACACACAAACAACCATACACACACGATCACACATACAAACAACCATACACACACGATCACACACACAAACAACCATACACACATGATCACACACACAAACAACCATACACACACGATCACACATACATACAACCATACACACACGATCACATATACAAACAACCATACACACACGATCACACACACAAACAACCATACACACACGATCACACACACAAACAACCATACAAACACGATCACACACACAAACAACCATACACACACGATCACACATACAAACAACCATACACACACGATCACACACACAAACAACCATACACACACGATCACACATACAAACATCCATACACACACGATCACACATACAAACAACCATACACACAGGATCACACACACAAACAACCATACACACACAAACAACCATACATACACGATCACACACACAAACAACCATACACACACGATCACACATACAAACAACCATACACACACGATCACACACACAAACAACCATACACACACGATCACACACACAAACAAACATACACACACGATCACACATACAAACAACCATACACACACGATCACACATACAAACAACCATACACACACGATCACACACACAAACAACCATACACACACGATCACACATACAAACAACCATACACACACGATCACACATACAAACAACCATACACACACGATCTCACACACAAACAACCATACTCACACAAACAACCATTCACACACAAACAATCATACACACACGATCACACACACAAACAACCATACACACACGATCACACACACAAACAACCATACATACACAAACAACCATACATACACGATCACACACACAAACAACCATACACACACAAACAACGATACACACACAAACAACCATACACAAACGATCACACACACAAACAACCATACACACACAAACAACCATACACACACAAACACCCATACACACACAAACAACCATACACACACGAACACACACACAAACAACCATACACACATGATCACTCACACAAACAACCATACACACACGATCACACACACAAACAACCATACATACACAATCACACACAGAAACAACCATACACACACAAACAACCATACACACACGATCACACACACAAACAACCATACACACACGATCACACACACAAACAACCATATACACACGATCACACACACAAACAACCATACACACGCAAACAACCATACACACATGATCACACACACAAACAACCATACACAAACAAACAACCATACACACACGATCACACACGCAAACAACCATACACACACGATCACACACACAAACAACCATACACACACAAACAACCATACACACACGATCACACACACAAACAACCATACACACACAAACAACCATACACACACAAACAACCATACTCACACGATCACACACACAAACAACCATTCACACACAACCATACACACACGAACACATACACACACAACCATACACACACGATCACACATACAAACAACCATACACACACGATCACACACACAAACAACCATACACACACGATCACACATACACACAAACATACACACACGATCACCCACACAAACACCCATACATACACGATCACACACACAAACAACCATACACAAACGATCACACATACAAACAACCATACACACACGATCACACATACAAACAACCATACACACACAATCACACACACAAACAACCATACATACACGATCACACACACAAACAACCATACACTCACGATCACACATACAAACAACCATACACACACGATCACATACACAAACAACCATACATACACGATCACACATACAAACAACCATACAGACACGATCACACACACAAACAACCATACACACATTATCACACACACAAACAACCATACACACACGATCACACATACAAACAACCATACACACACGATCACACATACAATCAACCATACACACACGATCACACATACAAACAACCATACACACATACAAACAACCATACACACATGATCACACACACAAACAACCATACACACATGATCACACATACAAACAAACATACACACACGATCACACATACAAACAACCGTACACACACGATCACACATACAAACAACCATACACACACGATCACACATACAAACAACCATACACACACGATCACACACACAAACAATCATACACACACGATCACACATACAAACAACCATACACACACGATCACACATACAAACAACCATACATACACGATCACACATACAAACAACCATACACACACGATCAGACATACAAACAACCATACACACACGATCACACATACAAACAATCATACACACACGATCACACATACAAACAACCATACATACACGATCACACACACAAACAACCATACACACACGATCACACATACAAACAACCATACACACACAATCACACACACAAACAACCATACACACACGATCACACATACAAATAACCATACACACACGATCACACATACAAACAACCATACACACAGGATCACACATACAAACAACCATACACACACGATCACACATACAAACAACCATACACACAGGATCACACATACAAACAACCATACACACACGATCACACACACAAACAACCATACTCACACGATCACACACACAAACAATCATACACACACGATCACACATACACACAACCATACACACACGACCACCCACACAAACAACCATACATACACGATCACACACACAAACAACCATACACACACGATCACACATACAAACAACCATACACACATGATCACACATACAAACAACTATACATACACGATCACGTACACAAACAACCATACACACACGATCACACACACAAACAACCATACACACACGATCACATACACAAACAATCATACACACACGATCACACATACAAACAACCATACACACACGATCACACACACAAACAACCATACACACACGATCACACATACAAACAACCATACACACATGATCACACACACAAACAACCATGCACACACGATCACACACACAAACAACCATACACACACGATCACACATAGAAACAACCATTCACACACGATCACACATACAAACAACCATACACACACGATCACACACACAAACATCCATACACACAAAATCACACACACAAACAACCATACACACATGATCACACACACAAACAACCATACACACACAATCACACATAAAAACAACCATAGACACACGATCACACATACAAACAACCATACACACACGATCACACACACAAACAACCATACACACACGATCACACATACAAACAACCATACACACACGGTCACACATACAAACAACCATACACACACGATCACACACACAAACAACCATACACACACACAAACAACCATACACACACAAACAACCATACACACACGATCAAACACACAAACATCCATACACACACAAACAACCATACACACACGATCACACACACAAACAACCATATATGCACGATCACACACACAAACAACCATCACACAGGATCACACATACAAACAACCATACACACACGATCACACACACAAACAACCATACACACACAAACAACCATACACACACGATCAGACACACAAATAACGATACATACATGATCACACACACAAACAACCATACATACAGGATCACACATACAAACAACCATACATACACGATCACACATACAAACAACCATACACACACGATCACACATACAAACAACCATACACACAGGATCACACATACAAACAACCATACATACTCGATCACACATACAAACAACCATACATACACGATCACACACGCAAACAACCATACACACACGATCACACATACAAACAACCATACGTACACGATCACACATACAAACAACCATACACACATGATCACACACACAAACAACCATGCACACACGATCACACACACAAACAACCATACACACACGATCACACATAGAAACAACCATTCACACACGATCACACATACAAACAACCATACACACACGATCACACACACAAACATCCATACACACAAAATCACACACACAAACAACCATACACACATGATCACACACACAAACAACCATACACACACAATCACACATAAAAACAACCATAGACACACAATCACACATACAAACAACCATACACACACGATCACACACACAAACAACCATACACACACGATCACACATACAAACAACCATACACACACGGTCACACATACAAACAACCATACACACACGATCACACACACAAACAACCATACACACACACAAACAACCATACACACACAAACAACCATACACACACGATCAAACACACAAACAACCATACACACACAAACAAACATACACACACGATCACACACACAAACGACCATACATGCACGATCACACACACAAACAACCATACACACAGGATCACACATACAAACAACCATACTCACACGATCACACACACAAACAACCATACACACACAAACAACCATACACACACGATCAGACACACAAATAACGATACATACATGATCACACACACAAACAACCATACATACAGGATCACACATACAAACAACCATACATACACGATCACACATACAAACAACCATACACACACGATCACACATACAAACAACCATACACACAGGATCACACATACAAACAACCATACATACACGATCACACATACAAACAACCATACATACACGATCACACACGCAAACAACCATACACACACGATCACACATACAAACAACCATACGTACACGATCACACATACAAACAACCATACACACACGATCACACATACAAACAACCATACATACACGATCACACATACAAACAACCATACATACACGATCACACATACAAACAACCATACACACACGATCACACATACAAACAACCATACACACACAAACAACCATACACACACGATTACACATACAAACAACCATACACATACGATCACATTCACAAACAACCATACACACATGATCACACATACAAACAACCATACACACACGATCACACATACAAACAACTATACACACACGATCACACACACAAACAACCATACACACACGATCACACATGTACACACAACCATACACCCACGATCACACACACAAACAACCATACACACAGGATCACACATATACACACAACCATACACCCACGATCACACACACAAACAACCATACACTCACAATCACACATATACACACAACCATACATCCACGATCACACACACAAACAACCATACACACAGGATCACACATATACACACAAACATACACCCACGATCACACACACAAACCAACAATCACACACACACACACTCAAACAACCATACACACACGATCACACATACAAACAACCATACATACACGATCACACATACAAACAACCATACACACACGATCAGACATACGAACAACCATACACACACAAACAACCATACACACACGATCACACACACAAACAACCATACACACACGATCACACACACAAACAACCATACACACATGATCACACACACAAACAACCATACACACACGATCACACATACAAACAACCATACACACACAATCACACACAGAAACAACCATTCACACACAAACAACCATACACACACGATCACACACACAAACAACCATACACACACGATCACACACACAAACAACCCTATACACACGATCACACACACAAACAACCATACACACACAAACAACCATACACACACGATCACACACACAAACAACCATACACACACAAACAACCATACACACACGATCACACACACAAACAACCATACACAGACGATCACACACACAAACAACCATACACACACGATCACACACACAAACAACCATACACACACAAACAACCATACACACACGATCACACACAAACAACCATACACACACAAACAACCATACTCACACGATCACACACACAAACAACCATACACACACAACCATACACACATGAACACATACACACACAACCATACACACACGATCACACATACAAACAACCATACACACACGATCACGCACACAAACAACCATACACACACGATCACACATATAAACAACCATACACACACGATCACACACACAAACAACCATACACACACGATCACACACACAAACAACCATACACACACGATCACACACACAAACAACCATACACACACGATCACATACACAAACAACCATACACACAGGATCACACATACAAACAACCATACACACACGATCACACACACAAACAACCATACTCACACGATCACACGTACAAACAACCATACACACAAGATCACACATACACACAACCATACACACATGACAACCCACACAAACAACCATACATACACGATCACACACACAAACAACCATACACACACGGTCACACATACAAACAACCATACACACACGATCACACATACAAACAACTATACACACACGATCACATACACAAACAACCATACACACACGATCACACACACAAACAACCATACACCCACGATCACATACACAAACAATCATACACACACGATCACACATACAAACAACCATACACACACGATCACACACACAAACAACCATACAAACACGATCACACATACAAACAACCATACACACACGATCACACACACAAACAACCATGCACACACGATCACACACACAAACAACCATACACACACGATCACACATAGAAACAACCATACACACACGATCACACATACAAACAACCATACACACACGATCACAAACACAAACAACCATACACACAAAATCACACACACAAACAACCATACACACATGATCACACACACAAACAACCATACGCACACGATCACACATACAAACAACCGTACACACACGATCACACATTCAAACAACCATACACACACGATCACACACACAAACAACCATACACACACGATCACACACACAGACAACCATACACACACGATCACACACACAAACAACCATACACACACGATCACACATACAAACAACCATACACACACGATGTTACGACCGGGCACTCGGGTACACTAGGGCTCTTACACAGGACTCGAGTATGGCTCGCTGCCACAACGGAAACACACGATCCCAACCCCAGAGTACTGCCAGCCGAACAAAAAACGCCACTACCCTCCAGAGTTCTATCTGCTATAACGGGGTATACAAGAACTCGGTACTAGCGTTTCACACAACAGACTAATAACAAGACGGGAGTTATCTAGTCTGGTCAACAATCAAACAAAGAAGAAAGTACTACAACACTAAAGAATAGTGTTGGCCGAAGCCGAAGTAATCCACCCTTGAACTAAGAACTTAAGAAGTCCTCCACCCTCTACTTCGGATCGGCACTATTACGTTACGTTAAACAATAGTCCTCGAGCATCAAGCAAGGAATCTTCTGATAAGTTAGATGCTTCTCGAATACTCGTAAGAAGTAAGTATCGGATTTTGAACAGCAATTTAATGAATAACTCACTGGTAATTAAAGGCTTTAAATTGACATGAGAAGAATTATAAGAATAAGCAATAGGATATGGCAAACATTAAGAAGAAGTACTCCGACAATGCACTGGCAATAGCCTACTAAGATTGTGCTCGTGGGCCACTAATCTCTGAAGTAGCTAAGCGTGCCACACATGAAATCAATAGTGCTTAAACAATAATATACATAAGGAGAAGCTTCAATACTATACTGTATCTGCTGGTCGAGCAAAGTCTAGCTGGGATATCTAAGGTTAAGAGACAATGGCTGAGCAAGCGGCTCGTAGCCTAGCGAGGTCCTTAAGACTGTGCGGCCAAATTACGGTAATTGACGGGATGCTCTCTTGAGAGATCCAGATCACTAGTATCTGGTTCTCTCCTGGCGATCCTCTCAAAGTCAAGCAAATGAGATAGCACAGTGTTGGGTGGCACAGGCAAAAGCCCTCACTCGCAACACAGTGCTAAACTCCCACGGTACACAGTCAGAAAGACCACCTAGGCGTTCCACGTCTCCGTTGCAATGGTACTGGTTCAACCGCAACCTAGTACTCATAGGAAATCACAACTCAGAAACCCTATCCCAGTCTAGCATTGCCTAAACCAGCAGAAAACAGGAACATGAATAATCGCACACAGGGAAATGCATATACGAGTGCAACAAACATCAATCAATCCTATTCTAGTTAACCCTTCCAAAAATAGGCTATCTAACAGGCACTTATCTCGTGAGAACTCAAGCGATAATACTTTGGCTGACTAAATCTGCACCAAAGGGGTCATGGAGGTTAAACAGGGACGAGAAGAGAAGAAGATAGGCTGTTCAGAGAGTAGAGAAAGTTCACATCAGTCGGAAGAATATGGATAGTTGCAAGGGATATGAGAAGTCGCTTTGCCTGATGAGTTCTGAAGAAATGGTGGCAAGAACCTCTCTTTTTATACTCGGCCCTCTAGCGGCATATCTCAAACTACTTAAGGACCGCCCACTGGCAATCATGACGTCATATTCTCTCTCAATCTGGGATCGACAAAGAACTTCCCACGCGCTGAAAGGGAGGAAGGGAGGAGGGAGGAGGGAATTAGGCCTACACACCTCGTGGCGCGCTCACTGGCCGTCGTTACATAACTCTCTCTCTCATCATTGTATTACATATAAGTCCCACACACAATACTTATATCTAATGATATAAAATAGAACTCGTTGACTTAGAAGAAAACAAAATACATAATGATAATACTTATAGTACAACGGTTCACATAAACTGAGTTAGGAAACTCTACACAGACTACAGCCAAAGTTCCTGCCCTGACGATCCTAGCGAGAGTGGGGCCTGACTGGGCGTTCTGTACAGCATGCTCATACTCGACATGCGTCACACCTCCCCCAAGATTTTACTTGCTCAACCCTGAGCTAAAATCTGATATACAGAACCCCATCAAACCCCTCACACCCAGCGACCGCATGGCACTAAAACAACGCTGAGTTTATCACTAAAACACATCTTATAAAAAAAAATTCACATTTCATAACTCCTCCCAACAATAGTAAAAGACATAATATCATGCTCCCAGAGCGAGCTTACAGCAGCTCAGCCGTTTGATAGTTCGTGGACTACTCAAACACTATAGGCTATGACAAACTTATACAATTATCTATATCAAAAAGAAAGAGTTTTTATATGATTTTTATATTTTAATATGTTTTTTTCCGGCTGCACTATAAGGGCAGCCTATTTTCTTCTATACCAAACGCTCAACAATCCTGCTTTACGACCCAATACGCTGGGCTACAACCGCGAGCCAACAAGCACCAAGCGCAAAATACTACTCAAACCAAAGCAGGAGGCTACCCGTGTGTCAATCTCTTCGGGATCATACACCTGTGATAGCCTACGACTGATCATCTACCCTCGATAAACAATCCGCAATCACATTGTCACATCCCGCAATATGCCGGATGTCCAGGTTATACTCCTGCAACATCAATGACCACCGGGTCAGTCTCATATTGCGATTGTGAAATTGATTTAGGAATCTCAAAGGGTGATGATCAGTGTAGATAACCACGACTGGGCCATAGGCTGGAACATACACCTCGAAGTGCCTGAGTGACAGCACAATCGCCAGTAATTCCTTTTCTATTGTAGAATAGTTCTTTTGTGCAGCATTGAACTTCTTAGAAAAGAAACTTACTGGGTGTTCCACACCTTCATTGTCTGTCTGTAGCAAGACGGCACCAGCCCCTACACCACTAGCATCTGTTGCCAGCTGAAAAGGCCTGTTAAAGTCTGGGGCCCTGAGTATCGGGTGAGTACACAGCAAATGCTTCACTAAATTAAAAGCCTTTTCACACTCAGGCGCCCACAAAAACTTTTTGTCTTTAGATAACAAATCTGTGAGAGGTGCCAACACCGTAGAGTAACCTTTTATAAAGCGTCTGTAGTAGCCTATCATACCCAAGAATCTCATGATCTGCTTCTTGGTGGTTGGGTGCGGAAATTTATTGATAGCCTGTACCTTGTTCTGAGGAGGGCACACCTGTCCCCTTCCCACTACAAACCCAAGGTACTGCACAGTGGCTTTTACGAAGTCACACTTTGCCAAATTTACTACCAGACTTGCTTCACTAAGTTTCCGGAACAAGGTCTCCAGGTGCTCACAATGGCTCTCAAAGTCGTCATCATAAATGATTACATCGTCCAAGTATACGGTGCAATTTGGAATGTCCTTGACAATTTCATTCATCAGGTTCTGAAACGTTGCTGGTGCATTCTTAAGTCCGTAGGGCATAACATTACACCGGTAAGTACTCCCGTCCACCACAAAACCACATACCTCTTTAGCGCGCTCGGACAAAGGTACTTGCCAGTAACCTTTTACTAAATCAACTTTAGACAAAAACCGAGCATTACCAATTTTATCAACACTATCATCAACCCGAGGAAGAGGATATGGGTTAGTTGGAGTCAAACCGTTTAGCCTACGGAAATCAATACAGAAGCGTACCTTGCCATCTGGTTTAGGCTGCAGTGTTACGGGGGAAGTCCATTTAACGGTACCTTTCTCTATCAACCCTCTACCGAGCATATACTCCAACTCATCCCTCAGAGCGGGTAGTTTTATGGGGGGCACACGGTATGGGATTGACTTAAAGGGTAGATGGTGCCCCACGTCAACATCATGCATAGCCTGAGTAGTGAGGCCTGGATGTTCAGCGAATACAGTGGGGTATAAACCGAGCAACTGACGGATAGCTTCAAATTGCGGCTCAGGCAAATGGGCTATAGCCTCGTCAGCCCTTAGGCTCGAGTTCCCCGCCCACTGATCCGCTGAAACATGGTGATCCCAGCTATCCTCCTCTGAAGCTTGACTGTCCCCCTCTCCTTCTCCACCACGGCCGCAACAAGCCAACACAGGGACAGTGAGAGGCTCAGAGGGGCGCCTCACATACTCTTTTATCAGGTTCACGTGACATAACTGATTCTTCTTCCTCCTGTCTGGAGTGGCAACAAGGTAATCTAGGTCCGAAATTTTCTCCACAATTTTATAGGGTCCAGTATACTTCGCCGACAAGGGGTTACCCACCAAAGGCAACAAAATCAACACCTCCTGTCCCACAATGAACTCCCGGAGCTTCACTTTGCGATCATACCTGTCCTTCATTAAAGCTTGTGACCCTGTTAAATTCCGACCTGCCATCTCCAGACTCTTAAGCATGCGCTCACGGCTTTCAAACACATACTTCAACAAGGAACAAGGCGGCACAGTTCCTTCCCAAATTTCCCGCAGCATATTAAGGGGGCCCCTGACTCGGTGTCCAAAAATCAGCTCGTTTGGACTAAATCCCAGGCTCTCACCAGGCACTTCCCGAGCAGCAAACAGTACATACGGCAATCCAAGATCCCAATCTCTTCCGTTATCAGCACAATAACACCTGAGCATGCTTTTAAGGGTGGCATGCCACCGCTCAAGCACCCCTTGGCTCTCAGGGTGATACGCTGACGATACCACCGCCCGTATTCCATGCTGTTGCATTGTTTGCTTAAAGAGATTGGAGGTGAAATTGGACCCCTGATCAGACTGAATCTCCTCCGGGTACCCGTACCTTGAAAAGTACCACAACAAGTTACTGACTACCGTCTTAGCCATGCCGTTTTTCATGGGGTATGCATCGGGGTATCTAGTGGCAACATCCATGATGGTTAACAAAAATTTATTACCAGCCTTTGTGGGAGGGAGGGGACCAACCATGTCAACAACAATCTTACTAAAAGGTGGCCCAATTACAGGAATAGGGTGCAACGGAGCTTTAGGAATAACTTGGTTTGGTTTCCCGACCCGTTGACAAATATCACATGAGTTTATCCAGGACTGCACATGAGACTTCATCCCCGGCCACCAAAACAACTTCCCCAAAGCCGCCACCGTTTTTCTTACCCCCAAATGTCCTGCCAGCGGTGTGTCATGCGCCAAACTCAATAGGCTATCCCTGCACTCCCGCGGCACCATCAACTGGTCCACTACCCCGGACCCCATCTTCCAGCTACGGTTAGGGTCTTGAAAACGCCGATACAGGATGCCATCTAAATAAAAAAAATCTCCCGGCTGTGCATCACCGTCCTCGTCGAGCTCCACAGCTCCATTAGCACACGTTTGGAGCTCAGGGTCCTCCAGCTGCAACCGACGTATATCTGAGGGTGCCAAGCGATCTAACTGCTCCCGGAGCAATGCATGACCCTCCCCGATACTGAGCTGCTCCCTCTGTCTCTCTCGATGTTCATAACGTTGCTGTCGTGGAGACTCGTCATGCCCAGCCTCGTCACTCTCGATGACAGGCCCAGGGGCTACTCCAGAACTAAGTAATGGTGCTAATACTGAATCACCCAGGAGAGCCGCCGAGTCAAAACTCTTAAAACCAACTCCAGCTTTAGCCTCCTCCTGTTGATCGTTCCTCTGCTGGTCTGAAGACGGAGGACTAGGCTGTGACACTTTAGCTGCCCGAGCTCGGGTGACAGCACACGCCATGGGTTGTGCCTGGCACCGCTCGACCCACTCTCGCTCTTCCCTACTCACGTCGGCCGGCCTCTCGGCAACGACTAAGGGTAGAACCTCAGAAGCGGGCATTGCAAAGTCGTTGCCGAGAAGAAGGTCGACGCCCTCCACTGGCAGTTTCTCCACAATCCCAACATCCAATTCACGTGCCACACCATCCACCTCCAACTCCAACCGCACCAGCGGGTATGACCGAGTTGCATTAATACCCTGCACCACCACCACCCGAGCCGCATTTATAGGGTAGCCAGTCAAGTTTTTCATCAAAGTCTGGGAAGCACCTGTATCACGCAAGACCTCTACTCCATGCTTGCGCCCCGCCCACATCACGCAACCCCGTCCTCTATGGTCGCAAAAAACATCCTGAGCAGGGTTCGAGCCTCCCAGGTGCTTCTGCATTGGCTGTGCCTCAGCCTCTGACGAACTGCCCCGGGCAAACTCAGAAGGCTTCAGAGACACACCAATGTTGCAGGCCAAAGACACAGCTGCTGTAGGTGGTTTGCTAGGACAGACTCTTGCAAAGTGCCCCTTTTTATGACATTGATAACACTCTAACTCCCCTTTGGGCTTCCCTTGGTACTGGGAAGGGCCCGGCCCCTTCTTAAATGGGACGGTGCTAGTCTTGTGGTCAGTCTTGGTATCATAACTCTTGTACTTGTTTGCATAAGATATATTACTAACTCGGGGGGGTGGGGCGTCACGCCCCTTGTTACCTGCCTCACTACGCTGGGCAGACCCGCACCCACGAATTAATGATAGCCGGAGGTCAGCCATCTCAGCTGCCTCCTGTAGAGTTTTTGGATTCTTTTCTTTAATAGTTAAAGTCATTTCTGCACCTGTACACTTATAAAACTGCTCGAGCAGAAACAGCTCAGTCAACTGTTCGGCCGTCTCAGCTTTCTCAGAACGTGTCCAGTTTGTAAGTGCATCTTTTAAGTCCCGGGCATGTTCAAGAAAGGTCGCCTCCCTAGTCTTTGTAACACCCCGAAACTTCAATCGATATGTTTCTGGTTGCAACTCGTATGCCCGTAGGACAGCTCTCTTCAATTCTGGGTAGTCAATGCAAGACTCTAAAGGCAGTGCATCATAAGCCTTCAGACCCTTACCCGTAAGTCTTGAGGAGACCAGAGCTGCCCACTTCTCTTCAGGCCAATTATGCTCCCTACACTTCTTCTCAAAACGATTAAAAAATTCTGTGACTTCAGTTTCACTAAATGCCGGCACCAACTTGACTAAGTGGGACAAGGACTGTTCTCTTACTTGGCCCTCACGGCCCATCCGAATCCCTGTCGACTCTGCACGAGTCTTATCTAAATCTATTTGAGCACAATATTTCTCTGAGTCGTACCTAAGCTCAGCCTCGTGCCTCCTAACCTCAGCCTCATGCCTCCTGGTCTCAGCCTCAATCTCCTGCTTCCTAGCCTCATTCTCCTGCTTCCTAGATTCATTCTCAATCTTAGCAAGCTCAAGTTTAAATATCATATCTGGAGACAGGCAGGAAGAGGGAGCTGCCACTACTGAAGGAGGGGGGGCAAGAACTGGGGAACCACCATACGCACCGCCCGAGGGCACTCCAATCTTCCAATTCTCATCCCTCTGTGGGAGAGTGCTAACCTCCGGCAACTGAGTGGACGGCACTGTGGGAGTCGAGTGAGAGGGGATCTGGGGAGGAACCCCCCCAAACGCCCTCTCCTCCGAAACCCCATGTCGCCCACGCAACACCCAGGAAATCAGCTCCCCCTTGGACATCCCTCCTACATTGGATAGACCCAAAACCTTGGCTATCAGGTGCAAGCCATAAACATTCACCCCAGTCAGCCTCTCCTCCGTCACGTGGTACTGCTTACTCACAAAAAGTCTAGCATCCTCCTCACTAGTTACTAACGGCACCTCCTCAAATAGCATCTCTCGCTCCTCGTCAGTACTAGGGCACGACATACTGAAGTTCACCAAAAAATTCTCGAGACAAAAGTGTTAAACTCCCTTATGCAAGCACTAATTACTAAATTAACTGGAGTCTCTTAAATGCTCTCCTAATTGCCTTACAAAAAAAAATATTCTTCAATATGTACGCTAAAGTACGAACAAACAAATGTTGTACAACTCTGCAAAAAATTATACTGTTCACAAAATCCTAAGCAAGGTCGCCATTTGTTACGACCGGGCACTCGGGTACACTAGGGCTCTTACACAGGACTCGAGTATGGCTCGCTGCCACAACGGAAACACACGATCCCAACCCCAGAGTACTGCCAGCCGAACAAAAAACGCCACTACCCTCCAGAGTTCTATCTGCTATAACGGGGTATACAAGAACTCGGTACTAGCGTTTCACACAACAGACTAATAACTAGACGGGAGTTATCTAGTCTGGTCAACAATCAAACAAAGAAGAAAGTACTACAACACTAAAGAATAGTGTTGGCCGAAGCCGAAGTAATCCACCCTTGAACTAAGAACTTAAGAAGTCCTCCACCCTCTACTTCGGATCGGCACTATTACGTTACGTTAAACAATAGTCCTCGAGCATCAAGCAAGGAATCTTCTGATAAGTTAGATGCTTCTCGAATACTCATAAGAAGTAAGTATCGGATTTTGAACAGCAATTTAATGAATAACTCACTGGTAATTAAAGGCTTTAGATTGACATAAGAAGAATTATAAGAATAAGCAATAGGATATGGCAAACATTAAGAAGAAGTACTCCGACAATGCACTAGCAATAGCCTACTAAGATTGTGCTCGTGGGCCACTAATCTCTGAAGTAGCTAAGCGTGCCACACATGAAATCAATAGTGCTTAAACAATAAGATACATAAGGAGAAGCTTCAATACTATGCTGTATCTACTGGTCGAGCAAAGTCTAGCTGGGATATCTAAGGTTAAGAGACAATGGCTGAGCAAGCGGCTCGTAGCCTAGCGAGGTCCTTAAGACTGTGCGGCCAAATTACGGTAATTGACGGGATGCTCTCTTGAGAGATCCAGATCACTAGTATCTGGTTCTCTCCTGGCGATCCTCTCAAAGTCAAGCAAATGAGATAACACAGTGTTGGGTGGCATAGGCAAAAGCCCTCACTCGCAACACAGTGCTAAACTCCCACGGTACACAGTCAGAAAGACCACCTAGGCGTTCCACGTCTCCGTTGCAATTGTACTGGTTCAACCGCAACCTAGTACTCATAGGAAATCACAACTCAGAAACCCTATCCCAGTCTAGCATTGCCTAAACCAGCAGAAAACAGGAACATGAATAATCGCACACAGGGAAATGCATATACGAGTGCAACAAACATCAATCAATCCTATTCTAGTTAACCCTTCCAAAAATAGGCTATCTAACAGGCACTTATCTCGTGAGAACTCAAGCGATAATACTTTGGCTGACTAAATCTGCACCAAAGGGGTCATTGAGGTTATAAAGGGTCGAGAAGGGAAGAAGATAGGCTGTTCAGAGAGTAGAGAAAGTTCACATCAGTCGGAAGAATATATATAGTTGCAAGGGATATAAGAAGTCGCTCTGCCTGATGAGTTCTGAGTAAAGCATGGCGAGACCTCCCTTTTTATACTCGGCCCTCTAGTGAGCAGATCGCCAACTACTTAAGGACCGCCCACTGGCAATCATGACGTCATATTCTCTCTCAATCTGGGATCGACAAAGAACTTCCCACGCGCTGAAAGGGAGGAAGGGAGGAGGGAATTAGGCCTACCGGCCCGCGTGGCGCACTCACTGATCCCCGTTACGTAATATCTCCCTCTCTCTCCTCTCATCATTACATATAAGTCCCACACACAATACTTATATCTAATGATATAAAATAGAACTCGTTGACTTAGAAGAAAACAAAATACATAATGATAATACTTATAGTACAACGGTTCACATAAACTGAGTTAGGAAACTCTACACAGACTACAGCCAAAGTTCCTGCCCTGACGATCCTAGCGAGAGTGGGGCCTGACTGGGCGTTCTGTACAGCATGCTCATACTCGACATGCGTCACACTCTGACTTCCATATAAGGGTAAAGGCTATCTCAGGTAACCCTCTGACTTCCATATAAGGGTAAAGGCTATCTCAGGTAACCCTCTGACTTCCATATAAGGGTAAAGGCTATCTCAGGTAACCCTCTGACTTCCATATAAGGGTAAAGGCTATCTCAGGTAACCCTCTGACTTCCATATAAGGGTAAAGGCTATCTCAGGTAACCCTCTGACTTCCATATAAGGGTAAAGGCTATCTCAGGTAACCCTCTGACTTCCATATAAGGGTAAAGGCTATCTCAGGTAACCCTCTGACTTCCATATAAGGGTAAAGGCTATCTCAGGTAACCCTCTGACTTCCATATAAGGGTAAAGGCTATCTCAGGTAACCCTCTGACTTCCATATAAGGGTAAAGGCTATCTCAGGTAACCCTCTGACTTCCATATAAGGGTAAAGGCTATCTCAGGTAACCCTCTGACTTCCATATAAGGGTAAAGGCTATCTCAGGTAACCCTCTGACTTCCATATAAGGGTAAAGGCTATCTCAGGTAACCCTCTGACTTCCATATAAGGGTAAAGGCTATCTCAGGTAACCCTCTGACTTCCATATACCCTTCCTACTCTGAATAAAATCGTCTATTAATAGCCATAACACAGAAATAATAATGCGTAATCGGATCTTGAAAGGGTTATGTTTCCGCCTTTCTCTTCCATCTCTGTACACACGAAATTTCACACTTAACCCCTTCTGTACCGGTGACGTATTTGTTTTGTATTTCAACTGCATTTAGACGATTTTATGAAGCTTAGGACAAATTTATGGTAGCTCAAAGGATTAATTTATGGTAGCTCAAAGGATTAATTTATGGTAGCTCAAAGGATTAATTTATGGTAGCTCAAAGGATTAATTTACGGTAGCTCAAAGGATTAATTTATGGTAGCTCAAAGGATTAATTTAGATAGTCTGTAGTCTTGTAATTGGTAGACGTCCAAGGAAAAGGACGTCGCCGGTACAGTAAGGGGGTTAATACAGATTCAGTAGGTATGGCTTCCATCTCGCCTTTCCTTTATATATATATATATATACGGTATATATTTATTTATTTCCGTTCCACCTCCCCTATATTTCCCTGGTCCGGATCTGTAAAACGAGACACAGAGGGGGCCGGTCGTTATTAAGGGGAGATGGGTCGTTTTTCTGGTCCCCCTTCTTCCTCATGTTTAACCCCATTAGTTTTCAGATTTAATGACGTTTGGCCCATTAGATTGGCGATTTTTAGACTTTTCGACCCATTTTTTTTCAATATGAAGACTTTTCGTGTCATTTGGGTGTCGATTTTTTCCTGGCGAACGATAGCGAGCCTATTATTTAAGAGGAACTGGCCTTCGGTTGGGAAAAATTTCTATCGAAAAATAGTTTATCTTGAAGGAGGGTCTTGTTTTTTTTAAGATTGATGGAGGTCTAAGGAGGAAACTAAAAAAATATATAAATATACAGAATATATATAGGCCTATATATAAATGACGAAATAAATACGCCCATCCCCCCATAAATATCCCGGAAAAACAAGAGGTAATGTTTACAATAGATGAGGGAGGCTGGGCAAATTGATAAATACACAAGGCGAGGGGTTTGGAACGGGCTGCCGGGCTGCCGAATGATATCATAATACACAAGGCGAGGGGTTTGGAACGGGCTGCCGGGCTGCCGAATGATATCATAATACACAAGGCGAGGGGTTTGGAACGGGCTGCCGGGCTGCCGAATGATATCATAATACACAAGGCGAGGGGTTTGGAACGGGCTGCCGGGCTGCCGAATGATATCATAATACACAAGGCGAGGGGTTTGGAACGGGCTGCCGGGCTGCCGAATGATATCATAATACACAAGGCGAGGGGTTTGGAACGGGCTGCCGGGCTGCCGAATGATATCATAATACACAAGGCGAGGGGTTTGGAACGGGCTGCCGGGCTGCCGAATGATATCATAATACACAAGGCGAGGGGTTTGGAACGGGCTGCCGGGCTGCCGAATGATATCATAATACACAAGGCGAGGGGTTTGGAACGGGCTGCCGGGCTGCCGAATGATATCATAATACACAAGGCGAGGGGTTTGGAACGGGCTGCCGGGCTGCCGAATGATATCATAATACACAAGGCGAGGGGTTTGGAACGGGCTGCCGGGCTGCCGAATGATATCATAATACACAAGGCGAGGGGTTTGGAACGGGCTGCCGGGCTGCCGAATGATATCATAATACACAAGGCGAGGGGTTTGGAACGGGCTGCCGGGCTGCCGAATGATATCATAATACACAAGGCGAGGGGTTTGGAACGGGCTGCCGGGCTGCCGAATGATATCATAATACACAAGGCGAGGGGTTTGGAACGGGCTGCCGGGCTGCCGAATGATATCCTATTGTATCCGGAAAAGCCCATGAATTCCAAGCCCGCATTGCTGAGAGGCCTTTAAGTCAACAAACCAATTAATTTAAATATATGTAAGACCATTTCGACATATCACGTACTAGGATTTTTTTCTTATCACCTCTTGTATTATCATTGTACTCGTCATTCTATTCTCGATATCATTAGACGATTGTATGCAGCTTAGAAAGGATCTGTGGGAATTAAAAGGGTAAAGACTATCTCATTTAACCCTCTGACTTCCAAAGTTTAGGACCTTTCGTGCCATTCAGGCGTCTATTTTTTGTCCTGGAGAGTGATAGCGAGCCTGTAATTTTGTGTGTAACTGCCCTTCGGCCGAAACAAATTTCTACCGAATAATGTCCAAATTGATATCGAAAGGAGGGGGGGGGGGGGGGTCAAGGGGCGTATTTTGTAAGCTTGCCGGAGGTCTAGCGAGGAAACTACAAACATATAAGGACCCCAAAAAACAACCATACCCCCCGTAATGTTCACCGTCTTATTTTGTAATCATTTAAAACAAAAGTGTTGAAGTATTCCGACCTTGACCGTACACAACTATAGTCAGACTATAGTCTATTCAGTATCATTAAGGCTAAACATCTTGACCAATAACCTCTATAACTCAGAAATGACTAGAGTAATGGGGCTAATATTTCTGACATTTGGGAAGAGTCGGTCTGGGAATAGGTGTGGCAATTTACAACCCGTTTGATCTAGCCCTATTTCAGATACAGAGGATAGAAATTAAGATTTCGGGCTTACTTATGATGAATAGAGAATAGTTCTGCTTAAGGGGAGGCAGACCGTATTTCTGGACCCCCTTCTCCCTAATGTTTAGCCCCATTAGTTTTGAGATTATAAGACGTTCGGCCCATTAGTTTGGCGATTTTAAAACATTTCGCCCCATTTCGTTGTCAATGTTAAGCCCTTTCGTGCCATTTAGGTGTCGAATTTTTCCTGGCGAGCGAAAGCGAGCCTGCAATTTTAAGAGGAATCGGCCTTCGGCCGGGAAATTTGTCTACTGAAAAATGTACAAATTTATCTTTAAGGGGGGTCTATTTTTTTTTTTCCTAAGCTTGATGGAGGTCTAGGGAGGAAACTAAAAAAATATATGAATAAATGAATTAATAGACCGAACAAACGGCTAGTCTCCCCTTAAGTACTAAATTGGGCTAAAGCATAATATTAGTGGGTAAATAACCATCATAAATAATTGAATTTGAGCCATAAAAACACTTTTGAACTACAGTATAGCGAAACCTGTGTAAATAATAAATCCATTCACACATTCACAGCGCATGTACAGTTGCCCACATAAATGTTGTTCCTCATCGTGATATTACACATGAAAGTAAAATTAGTGTGAATGCATTGCGAGTGCGGTTTCTGTTAAGTATCAGACGACTAGTGAAATGAGTTAACCACTGCATAAGAAACTACACTTGTAATTCAATCATGCGCATCATATTTCCATGTACAAGATCTCGGATAGGAACAGAACTTACTTGGGCAACTGCCCGGATTGATTTTGGCATGTCAATTGCCAGCTTCTGTTTAGGGGCTCCCGATGTTCGTGTGCCGTAGCCGAATCCCCTGAGTAACTAGGACGTAAATTTGCAGTGTATTCTGGTTATCAGGAGACGATTATATATAGCTTAGGAAGGACTTGGGGGAGCTGAGAGTTAGTTGAGATCGTATTATTAGCAGAGTTTGGTATCCCTGTGGTTTCTGGACAAATAATAATGAGCATTGAATAATTTACAGACTGGTTGCAGTTCTACAGTAATCCTGAGAGAATAATATTTCATACGATCTTCATGGTTCTATCTATCGATATTTATCTCTCTACGGTATGTTTATCTATATACTGTTTATCTATATACTGTAACTTTATTTATGTGTGTGTCTGTCTATATATCTATCCATCCATACTTTTGATGCTATTCTATCTACGTATCTATCATTCCATATTTCTCCCGATACAATCCATTCTGCCTCCCCAAGAGAAGAGGGTTACTGAAGACCTAGCGCCGTGGAAAGAGGTAGGGGGCTCTTTTGCCTATC
>JBAKBP010032644.1:0-22893 GCA_037953745.1 Lithodes maja
CTGATGGCACAACCATCACTTCTTCCTCTGACAAAGCTAAACTCTTCGCTCAAACTTTTGCTAGAAACTCCACCTTGGATGATTCCGGTGCTATTCCTCCCTCTCCGCCCTCCTCTCTCTTACTTATGCCTAATATCCTAATCTCTTCTAAAGATGTACTTTCTACCCTCTCTGGGCTTAACACTAATAAGGCGTACGGTCCGGACGGTGTTCCTCCTGTTGTTCTCAAAAACTGTGCTTCCGTGCTGACTCCCTGCCTAGGCAAACTCTTTCGTCTCTGTCTATCCTCTAACGTCTTCCCTTCATGCTGGAAGTTTGCTCACATTCAACCTGTCCCAAAGAAGGGTGACCGCTCTCAACCCTCCAACTATCGTCCAATTGCTCTTATCTCTTGTCTTTCTAAAGTTTTTGAAACTATTCTTGCTTCCAAATTTCTTAAGCATTTCTCTTCTCATAATCTGCTCTCAGATCGCCAGTATGGCTTCCTTAAGGGTCGCTCTACTGGTGATCTTCTTTCATATCTTACTAACTCTTGGTCATCCTCCTTTCGGGACTTTGGTGAGACTTTTTCTATTGCACTAGACATATCGAAAGCCTTCGATAGAGTCTGGCATAAATCTTTAATTTCTAAACTACCCTCCTTCGGTTTCTATCCCTCCATCTGTGCCTTTGTCTCTAATTTCCTTTCCGGCCGTTCCATAGCTGCGGTTGTGGACGGCCATTGTTCACTTCCTTACCCTATAAACTCCGGTGTTCCTCAGGGCTCTGTCCTATCTCCTATTCTCTTTCTAATTTTTATAAATGATCTCCTTAACTGTACCTTAATTCCCATCCATTCATACGCAGACGACTCAACCTTACACTACTCCATTAGTTTTTCAGAACGCCCCAGCCAGCAATCCCTCAACGACAAACGTAATGAAGCCATAGAACTCTTAAATTCTGATCTAAATACTATTTCCAATTGGGGCAGAGAAAACCTTGTTAACTTTAATGCTTCCAAAACCCAATTTCTCCATCTATCTACCCGTCAGGATCTCCCAGCGGACTATCCCTTATTCTTCAACAATACAAAAATCAACCCTTCATCTTCTCTCAATATTCTTGGTGTCTCTTTTTCTTCTGCTCTCATTTGGAAGGACCATATTACCAGTCTTGCTAAGGCAGCCTCCCAGAAGCTGGGTGTGCTCAACCGCCTTAGGGGGTTCTTTTCCCCTGCACAGCTTCTTGCTCTGTACAGGGGCATAGTGCGCCCTTGTATTGAGTATTGTTCACATGTGTGGGGAGGTTCCTCTCACACCGCTCTCCTAGACAAAGTTGAAAGGAAGGCCTTTCGTATCATTAACTCCCGTCCACTCACCAACTCTCTGCAATCTCTCTGTCTCCGCCGCAATGTTGCATCTCTCTCGCTATTCTATCGCTACTATAATAATCAGTGTTCCTCAGAGCTATCCCAGTGCATACCACCTCCTTTACGTAGGGCACGTGGTACCCGTCTTGCAACTCAATCCCAACCCTACTCTGTGCAACTCTCCAACCCAAGAGTGAAACGTTACTCTCAAACTTTCTTCTACTCAACATCTGAGCTCTGGAACTCTCTCCCAGAATCAGTCTTTCCCTCTTCCTATGACTTAAATTGCTTCAAACTCCGTGTGTCCAGGCATTTTGGCTCGAACGTCCCTTGATTTTGGCCCTGTCACTCTTTCAACTATGGGGGAGGCACTCGCTATAGGCAGTTATGCCTTTTGCCTCCCTCAATCACATAGAAAAAAAAAAAAAAAAAAAAATATATACAGTATAGATATATACAGGTATATATAGTAGTTTGTAAGGCCAGACTGCCTAGTAAGGACCTTGAGGTCAGTGTGGTTTGTGTGTCATGTAGCTCTATCTCTATCTCTCAATATACAGTATATAACCAGCCAGAATTTCAATTATGCATTTTTACGATTCAGTCATTTCTCCGTCAGCATAATTTACTTCTAATCTTAAATAATGTCAGGAGAAAAATTTGTCATATTACATGATAAAGTGCTGAGTCAAAGGATTAAAATTTCTCTCTCTCTCTCTCTCTCTTTATTTTTTATTTGTTATTTTTTTTTACACTGAATTAATTTTCTTGGTAACTTATACTCAGCTTCTTGGGCAGAAGCAAATATAAATATGTTTTTTTAAGCTAAAGGAGAATTATGTGTCCATATCTCCTATTTCAAAGCTTAACCAAGTTTAATAATAGTTTTAGAACATTATTTATTATGATTCTTATATATATATATATATATATATATATATATGTTTGTTTTATTATATATATATATATATATTTTTTTAATGTATTACTATTTCTTTTTATTATTATTAATATTTTATTTTTATTTTTATTTTTTATTTATTTTTTATTTTTAAATTACCCATTGTCTAAGACCTTAAGCCAAGAATTGACACTATTTTTGAATCCCTGCAGTGTGTACTCATGTGGGTTTATACCAAATCTTAATAATCTATTCCACAATATGGAGTATCTGCTCGAAAACTGCCGTTGGTAATGAGAGGTATGGCAGCGAGGCTCCTCAACTGCACATGGTGCTTGTTCCACTCTTCTTGTGGTGCGCAGAGGATTTTGCTGTTGTTGTCTCATTGGCTGTAAGTGTGGAATATATTGTTTTTGTATCTTAAGTAGTGTGCACAGTCCTGCCACATCTCTTCTGTGCTGCAGGCTATCGATGGAATTTTGAATTGGTGTTTGGTTGTCATCAATTATGCGTCTGGCGCGGGCTTGAATTTTGTCGAGAAGGCTAAGGCGTTTCTTGGCTGCACCACCCCATGAGAGTGAAGAGTATTCCATTGAAGATCTAATTTGTGCCTTGTACAGCACTTCCCTTCCCTCTCTGTCCAAAAGCCAGGAAACTCTTCTTAAAATGCAGCTAGTTTCCTAGAAGCAGCTCGAGCAACATTTTCGATGTGCATTTTGAAAGTTAGCTTTCTGTCAAAAGTCATGCCTAGGATGTAAATTTCTTCTTGTGAGTTTATTAGTTTACCATTGAAGTTAATTTTTACATTAGTATTTGATTTTGTTGCTACCATGAACTGGGTTTTTTGAGCAGCAAACTTGACTTGCCACCTTTTCCCCCATTCTGTTATGATCTTGAGTCTGGCGTGGAGTAACTTTATTGCTGCCTTCTCCTGTGCTTGGTCGTAGCTTATTGAAACTGTCCCATCATCGGCAAAGGCTCTGGCTTCGGGGATAAGGTGGAGTAAGTCGTTTATGAAAATGTTCCATAGCAACGGTCCGAGAACGCTTCCTTGTGGTACACCTGCATTGACATTGAAAGGAGAAGACTCCTTTCCTTCTAGTACCACTCTCAGCTGTCTATCACTGAGATAGTTTTCTAGTAGTTTGTATGTGTGCCCTTCAATCCCAACTGATCTCAATTTTGTCAAGAGCCCTCTGTGCCAGACTCTGTCGAAAGCACCTTCAATATCCAAAGCGAGAATACAGGTACGTTGGCCTTTGTCAAGAGCAGAAGTCCAGTCAGAGGTCATTAGGAGTAGGAGATCTGCAGCCGAGTGACCTTTACGGAAACCAAACTGTCTGTTGTTGAGGATATGGTTCTTTTAGAAAGTGTTCTGTGATACGTGTTGCTATTACCTTCTCAAGAATTTTACTAAGGGCAGATAAAAGAGATACTGGGCGATAGTTAGTGACTTCTGCCCCTACTGTCCTTCTTATGTATTGGCACAATGTTACTTGTATTCCATTTATTTGGCCATATACTTGGTCTCAGGCAGTTATTAAAAAACAAAGTAAGAGGCTGTGCGAGTTGTTTTGCACATTTATGGAGTAGTCGTTGACTTATACCATCGGGTCCCACAGCGAAAACTATTGGTTAAACTGGAGAGGATAGGTATCAAAGGTAAAATTCATTCTTGGATAAAAAATTGGCTTACAGACAGAAGACAGAGAGTGGTGATAAATGGAGTGGAATCCGAGTGGTAGCCTGTCACTAGTGGAGTTCCACAGGGTTCGGTCCTTGGACCAGTCCTGTTTCTCATTTACATTAACGATATTGATGTAGGGGTAAACAACACCATTTCCAAATTCGCCGACGATACAAAAATAGGAAATACAGTCCTGGCCGAAGAAGATAGAAATGCGTTGCAGTCTGATTTAAACAAGATATCAGAGTGGTCGGAAAAATGGCAGATGCCCTTCAATGTCGATAAATGTCAGGTGCTGCAGGTTGGTAGCAGAAATATGAAATACAAATACGAAATGAATGGCAAACAAATACAAACCGCAACGGTAGTAAAAGACCTAGGGGTACTAATATCTATAAACCTAAAAACTTCCGACCAATGTATAGCAGCTGCAAATAAGGCAAACAGAGCATTATTGAACGAAAATTTACATATAAACATGAGAACGTAATAATGCTACTGTTCAAAAGTATGGTGAGGCCCCACCTTGAATATGGTGTGCAGTTCTGGTCACCTTATCTGATCAAGGACATTGTAAGACTCGAGTCAGTGCAGCGTAGGACGACGAAGATGATACCCTCATTAAGAAATAAACCATATGAAGAACGGCTTAAACGATTAAACCTGTTCTCATTAAAAAAGAGGAGGTTAAGGGGTCAACTTATTGAGTGCTTTAAGATACTAATAGGCTTCAACAAAGTCGATGTAAATGCACTATTTACATTAAACAATAATACTCAAACTCGCGGAAATGGAATAAAATTAACCCCTCTTTGGCGGCGCCCGGCTATAGTCGGACAAGAGAACCAAGGTGAGGTGTGGGGGAGTGGTCTTGCCACTGGCCTGGTAATCCAAAGGTCCCGGGTTCAAATCCCGATGTATCAATGGGAAGATATTATTGGGATGGAATTTGTGCTGTACCTAGTATCAGTGCATTACCACAAAGCCCACCGAAACGTCAATAAAATACCCTCATTGTTCCCTGATTAAATAGCACTGTATGAATATTCCCATATTCAAAATATGCTATAGGGGTGCAATGCCTGGTGAGTTATCTGCTCAACAGGTGGCGTTGTGTGTGTGTAAGTGTGAGAGTCCGAGTGTAGAGGGTGAGACAGTGAAGCACGGGAACGAGATGGCTTCAGAGATGGGGTCGTTTCGGGCCATGAGTGAGCACCGTGCCTCATGTGAAGGCAAGATGGCAGGTGCTCGTTGTACTCTACGTGCTTCACATGTCTCACTCCCTAGACTGGAACAAGACCTCACGGGCTTCACTGTTCATTGTAAAGCGGTGAATGTTAAGGCTCTCAGCCTATGCCCGAGAGGAAGTAAGTTGGAATATAGAAAAAAAAAAAAAAAAAAAAAAAAGGACTATGTGGCGGGGCCCGGCTATAGTCGCATGCCATTTTGAGCATTATCGGCTCTGAGAGAGAGACGAGCGACGGGAGGAGCGTAGGTTACCTCATGACCGCTCGCCACGACCGTCGTGGGCCCACTGACATGTACTCCACACTACTTCACCCTCCCTCCCTCGCTACACACGTAATTATGTAATGAAATGACCGAATTTTATCGATTTTGCGGTGTCATTGGAAAGCTCAATTTATGCCCTTTCAGGGATACATAATTGTATTACGCTCTGGCTCTTATTTATGCATGAAAAAGAGCACAGAAACAACGCCATTTATGGTAAAAAAAAAAAAAAAAAAAAAAGAAAAAAAAAAAAAAAATCGCTGGGCGGCACAGTAAATATACTCCACCACCCGCTCTTATTATGTTAAAAATCAAAAAGGCAAACCTAGATGTCACAAAGAGCTTCTTCACCTACAGTGTGGCGACAGAGTGGAATAAACTACCAGCGAGAGTGGTGGAGATATGAAAAAAAAAAAAAAATGTTTTTATATATACCGGTATATATATATATATATAGTAAAACTCGCTAGGAAAATTGAAACAATGGAACACCAAGCTTTCGTCTATTCTCTCAAGACATCTTCAGGGTAATACAAGAAAACAGGGCGAGAGTGAGGCTTAAATACCCTTCCTAAATCATCTGTGAGTTGCTAGCTAGCATATAAATACAAAAAGTGTTGCCAGCCTACTGCCTGTTGCCATATTTTTAGGAACATACTTTTTTTATATACAATATATATGTACATAATTATATACATTGAAATATGCCTAACAATTCAATCTAATCATATAAACAATTTGATACACATCAATGAACTTGAAGATCCTTTCCAAACGGGTATTTAAGCCTCACTCTCCCCCTGTTTTCTTGTATTACCCTGAAGAAGTCTTGAGAGAATAGACGAAAGCTTGGTGTTCCATTGTTTCAATTTTCCTAGCGAGTTTTACTACATAATTTGATCACACATATTTGTGATTTTACCTCCATATATAATATATATATATATATATATGTATGTGTGTATATTTGTATATATATATATATATATATATATATATATATATGTATATATATATATATATATATATATATATATATATATATATATATATACATGTATGTGTGTATATATGTATGTACAGTATGTATGTGTATGTATGTACAGTATATGTATATACTGTATATGTATGCATGTATATATGTATATGTATGTGTATGTGTATGTATATATATATATATGTGTATGTATGTGTGTACTGTATATATTTGTGTATATGTATATGTATGTGTATATGTATGTATATGTACAGTATATATATATATATATATATATATATATAGTTTGTAAGGCCAGACTGCCTAGTAAGGACCTTGACGTCTGTGTGGTCTGTGTATCTATGTAGCTCTATGTAGCTCTATCTCTCTCTCTCTCTCTCTCTCTCTCATGTATATATATATATATATATATATATATATATATATATATTATATATATATACAGTAATATATATACCGGTATAAAAAATTTTATTTTTTTCCATGTGAATGAGGGAGACAAAAGGCATACCTGCCAGTAGCGAGTGCCTCCCCCATATTTAAAAGAGTGACAGGGCCGAAATCAAGGGATGTTCGAGCTAAAATGCCAGGACGCACGGAGTTTGAAGCAATTTAAGTCATAGGAAGAGGGAAAGACTGATTCTGGGAGAAAGTTCCAGAGCTCAGCAGTTGAATAGAAGAAAATCTGAGAATAGCATTTCACTCTTGGGATGGAGAGTTGCACGGAGTAGGGGTGGGGTTGTGTTGCATGGCGGGTACTGCGTATCCTACGTAGAAGTGGTATACACTGGGAAAGCTCCGAGGAACACTGATTATTGTAGTAGCGATAGAATAGCGAGAGAGATGCAACATTGCGGCGAAGAGAGAGAGATTGCAGAGAGTTGGTGAGTGGACGGGAGTTAATGATACGAAAGGCTTTCCTTTCTACTTATCTAGGAGTGCAGAGTGTGAGAGGATCATCCCCACACATGTGAGCAATACTTAATACAAGGATGCAATGTGCCCCTGTACAGAGCAAGAAGCTGCGCAGTGGTAAAGAACTCCTTGAGGCAGTTGAGCACAACCAGCTTCTGGGAGGCTGCCTTAGCGAGACTGGTGTGACGCATGTCGAGTATGAGCATGCTGTACAGAACGCCCAGTCAGGCCCCACTCTCGCTAGGATCGTCAGGGCAGGAACTTTGGCTGTAGTCTGTGTAGAGTTTCCTAACTCAGTTTATGTGAACCGTTGTACTATAAGTATTATCATTATGTATTTTGTTTTCTTCTAAGTCAACGAGTTCTATTTTATATCATTAGATATAAGTATTGTGTGTGGGACTTGTATGTAATGATGAGAGGAGAGATATTACGTGGCGGGGGGTCAGTGAGTGCGCCACGCGGGCCGGTAGGCCTAATTCCCTCCTCCCTTCCTCCCTTTCAGCGCGTGGGAAGTTCTTTGTCGATCCCAGATTGAGAGAGTATATGACGTCATGATTGCCAGTGGGCGGTCCTTAGTGTTGGCGATATGCTCGCTACAGGGCCGAGTATAAAAAGAGAGGTCCCGCCGCATTTTCCTCAGAACTCATCAGGCAAAGCGACTTCTCATATCCCTTGCAACTATCCATATTCTTCCGACTGATGTGAACTTTCTCTACTCTCTGAACAGCCTATCTTCTACTCTTCTCGTCCCTGTTTAACCTCCATGACCCCTTTGGTGCAGATTTAGTCAGCCAAAGTATTATCGCTTGAGTTCTCACGAGATAAGTGCCTGTTAGATAGCCTATTTTTGGAAGGGTTAACTAGAATAGGATTGATTGATGTTTGTTGCACTCGTATATGTATTTCCCTGTGTACTATTATTCATGTTCCTGTTTTCTGCTGGTTTAGGTAATGCTAGACTGGGATAGGGTTCCTCGAGTTGTGATTTCCTATGAGTGCTAGGTTGGTTGAACCAGCACAATTGCAACGGAGACGTGGGAAGCCTAGGGGGTCTTTTTGATTGTGTACCGTGGGAGTTTAGCACTGTGTTGCGAGTGAGGGCTTTTGCCTGTGCCACCCAACACTGTGCTATCTCATTTGCTTGACTTTGAGAGGATCGCCAGGAGAGAACCAGATACTAGTGATCTGGATCTCTCAAGAGAGCATCCCGTCAATTACCGTAATTTGGCCGCACAGTCTTAAGGACCTCGCTAGGCTACGAGCCGCTTGCTCAGCCATTGTCTCTTAACCTTAGATATCCCAGCTAGACTTTGCTCGACCAGCAGATACAGCATAGTATTGAAGCTTCTCCTTATGTATATTATTGTTTAAGCACTATTGATTTCATGTGTGGCACGCTTAGCTACTTCAGAGATTAGTGGCCCACGAGCACAATCTTAGTAGGCTATTGCCAGTGCATTGTCGGAGTACTTCTTCTTAATGTTTGCCATATCCTATTGCTTATTCTTATAATTCTTCTTATGTCAATTTAAAGCCTTTAATTACCAGTGAGTTATTCATTAAATTGCTGTTCAAAATCCGATACTTACTTCTTATGAGTATTCGAGAAGCATCTAACTTATCAGAAGATTCCTTGCTTGATGCTCGAGGACTATTGTTTAACGTAACGTAATAGTGCCGATCCGAAGTAAAGGGTGGAGGACTTCTTAAGTTCTTAGTTCAAGGGTGGATTACTTCGGCTTCGGCCAACACTATTCTTTAGTGTTGTAGTACTTTCTTCTTTGTTTGATTGTTGACCAGACTAGATAACTCCCGTCTTGTTATTAGTCTGTTGTGTGAAACGCTAGTACCGAGTTCTTGTATACCCCGTTATAGCAGATAGAACTCTGGAGGGTAGTGGCGTTTTTTGTTCGGCTGGCAGTACTCTGGGGTTGGGATCGTGTGTTTCCGTTGTGGCAGCGAGCCATACTCGAGTCCTGTGTAAGAGCCCTAGTGTACCCGAGTGCCCGGTCGTAACAAATGGCGACCTTGCTTAGGATTTTGTGAACAGTATAATTTTTTGCAGAGTTGTACAACATTTGTTTGTTCGTACTTTAGCGTACATATTGAAGAATATTTTTTTTTTTGTAAGGCAATTAGGAGAGCATTTAAGAGACTCCAGTTAATTTAGTAATTAGTGCTTGCATAAGGGAGTTTAACACTTTTGTCTCGAGAATTTTTTGGTGAACTTCAGTATGTCGGGCCCTAGTACTGACGAGGAGCGAGAGATGCTAAGTGAGGAGGTGCCGTTAGTAACTAGTGAGGAGGATGCTAGACTTTTTGTGAGTAAGCAGTACCATGTGACGGAGGAGAGGCTGACTGGGGTGAATGTTTATGGCTTGCACCTGATAGCCAAGGTTTTGGGTCTATCCAATGTAGGAGGGATGTCCAAGGGGGAGCCGATTTCCTGGGTGTTGCGTGGGCGACATGGGGTTTCGGAGGAGAGGGCGTTTGGGGGGGTTCCTCCCCAGATCCCCTCTCACTCGACTCCCACAGTGCCGTCCACTCAGTTGCCGGAGGTTAGCACTCTCCCACAGAGGGATGAGCATTGGAAGATTGGAGTGCCCTCGGGCGGTGCGTATGGTGGTTCCCCAGTTCTTGCCCCCCCTCCTTCAGTAGTGGCAGCTCCCTCTTCCTGCCTGTCTCCAGAAATGATATTTAAACTTGAGCTTGCTAAAATTGAGGCTGAGTCTAGGAGGCAGGAGAATGAGACTAGGAGGCATGAGATTGAGGCTAGGAAGCAGGAGAAGCAGCATGAGATTGAGGCGGAGAATGAGACCAGGAGGCATGAGGCTGAGCTTAGGTACGACTCAGAGAAATATTGTGCTCAAATAGATTTAGATAAGACTCGTGCAGAGTCGACAGGGATTCGGATGGGCCGTGAGGGCCAAGTAAGAGAACAGTCCTTGTCCCACTTAGTCAAGTTGGTGCCGGCATTTAGTGAAACTGAAGTCACAGAATTTTTTAATCGTTTTGAAAAGAAGTGTAGGGAGCATAATTGGCCTGAAGAGAAGTGGGCAGCTCTAGTCTCCTCAAGACTTACGGGTAAGGGTCTGAAGGCTTATGATGCACTGCCTTTAGAGTCTTGCATTGACTACCCAGTATTGAAGAGAGCTGTCCTACGGGCATACGAGTTGCAACCAGAAACATATCGATTGAAGTTTCGGGGTGTTACGAAGACTAGGGAGGCGACCTTTCTTGAACATGCCCGGGACTTAAAAGATGCACTTGCTAACTGGACACGTTCTGAGAAAGCTGAGACGGCCGAACAGTTGACTGAGCTGTTTCTGCTCGAGCAGTTTTATAAGTGTACTGGTGCAGATATGACTTTAACTATTAAAGAAAAGAACCCTAAAACTCTACAGGAGGCAGCTGAGATGGCTGACCTCCGGCTATCATTAATTCGTGGGTGCGGGTCTGCCCAGCGTAGTGAGGCAGGTAACAAGGGGCGTGACACCCCACCCCCCCGAGTTAGTGATATACATTATGCAAACAAGTACAAGAGCTATGATACCAAGACTGACCACAAGACTAACACCGTCCCATTTAAGAAGGGGCCGGGCCCTTCCCAGTACCAAGGGAAGCCCAGAGGGGAGTTGGAGTGTTATCTTTGTCATGAAAAGGGGCACTTTGCAAGAGTCTGTCCTAGCAAACCACCTACAGCAGCTGTGTCTTTGGCCTGCAACATTGGTGTGTCTCCGAAGTCTTCTGAGTTTGCCCGGGGCAGTTCGTCAGAGGCTGAGGCACAGCCAATGCAGAAGCACCTGGGAGGCTCGAACCCTGCTCAGGATGTTTTTTGCGACCATAGAGGACGGGGTTGCGTGATGTGGGCGGGGCGCAAGCATGGAGTAGAGGTCTTGCGTGATACAGGTGCTTCCCAGACTCTGATGAATAACTTGACTGGCTACCCTATAAATGTGGCTCGGGTGGTAGTGGTGCAGGGTATTAATGCAACTCGGTCATACCCGCTGGTGCGGTTGGAGTTGGAGGTGGATGGTGTGACACGTGAATTGGATGTCGGGATTGTGGAGAAACTGCCAGTGGAGGGCGTCGACCTTCTTCTCGGCAACGACTTTGCAATGCCCGCTTCTGAGGTTCTACCCTTAGTCGTTGCCGAGAGGACGGCCGACGTGAGTAGGGAAGAGCAAGAGTGGGTCGAGCGGTGCCAGACACAACCCATGGCGTGTGTTGTCACCCGAGCTCGGGCAGATAAAGTGTCACAGCCTAGTCCTCCGTCTTCAGACCAGCAGAGGAACGATCAACAGGAGGAGGCTAAAGCTGGAGTTGGTTTTAAGAGTTTTGACTCGGCGGCTCTCCTGGGTGATTTAGTATTGGCACCTATGTTGGAGTCTGGAGAGGCCCCAGGACCTGTCACAGTTAGTGAGGAGGTAGGGCCGGAAGAGACTCCGAGGCAGCAACGTTGCACACGGAGAGAAAAAAGGATTGCTCAGTTTGATATTGGGGAAGGATTTGGGTTGCTTCGGAAGCATCTAGACAGGTTGGTTCCCTCAGATATTTGTAAACTGCAGTTGGAGGATCCGGAAGTTCAGAAGTGTGGTAATGGTGCTGTCGAGATTAAACACGAGGACGGGGAAGCATGTCATGTGAACCTGTTGGAGGAGTTTGTGAGGCAACCACCTGAGCAGCCTACTGTCCCTGCGTTGGTCTGCCGCGGCCAAGGTGGAGAAGGAGAGGGGGGCAGTAGGGCACAGGTGGAGGAGAGTAGGGATTGTCATGTCTCGGCGAAGCAGTGGGCGGGGGACACGAGTCTGGTGGCTGTGGAAGTGCTAGAGCACCTGCCTGAGCAGCAGTGTGCAGCACTCCAGCACCAGCTCGGTTCATACCCCACTGGTCGTGCCGAGCCCCTGAGTCTCACAACTCGGGCGGTGCGAGATGTTCCGCAGGCAGGTCATGTGACTGTTAAAAGACCGTTAGCCTCGTTGTTTCGGTGGTTTAAGGTGGGCGACGAGGCCTTGGCATGGTTGCCAGGTCAGGGTCGACCCATGGCTGCCAAGGGTGGTGGTCAAAAGGAGGACATTGAGCAGATTGGTAAGGTCGGCTGTGGTATCGCAGTGCCCGGTCGTCGCATAGCCTCCCAATGCTGCTCTAGTCTAATGCAACAGCCCTACCATAGACCGACTGTATCTGGCCATGTCGCTGAAAGCGGTGATGCTGCGCAGGCAGATGTCGTCACAAGGAATGCGGGGGTGCGCATGTACGGTATCGGCGGGGAAGCCTTAGCAATAATGAACTGTGGGAGTGACTGCACGGGTGGTACTGATTGTCCCTCTCATGACCTGGCTGTTCTAGGGACGAAGGTGGAGAAGGAGGGAGACTACAGGTTAGAAGCTGCGGTCTCGGCTGGGTTGTGGGAGGGCACAAGGCATGTTGTTCGTGGAGACAGTGCAAGGCAGTTATTTACTAGGCTATGGCAGTACTTTCGCATGTTTGTTGCTTCTCCAGGCCTGAGGTACGGGGTAGAATCCGACATGCAGGCTGGAGATAGTGCAAGGCTCAGTTTAATTCCCTGCCGTATAAATCCTGCTCGACAGCCTATGGTGCAAGCAGAGCTGGATTACGTGTGGACGAAGGATCTGAGGGATAAGGAATGTCGTGAGTGGTCGTTGCTTGTAACTTTGTCCGAGCGTGCTAAAGAGGTATGTGGTTTTGTTGTGGACGGGAGTACCTACCAGTGCAATGTTGTGCCTGACGGACTTAAGAATGCACCAGCAACGTGTCAGAGCCTGATGAATGAAAGTGAAAAGGACAATGATGCGCTGGGGCATTTCGAGATCTATGTTCCAGCCTATGGTCCGGTCGGTGTAGTTTACCCAGATAATTACCCTCTCGAGATCTTGGACCAGTTTCACAATCGGAATATGAGGCTGACCAGGTGGTCACTAAGGTTATTGGTATATAACCTGGACATAAGCCATATTGCCGGTTGTGACAACGAGGTTGCATGTGGTCGTTCAGGGGTATATGATCCTGGGTAAATTGACACACGGGTAGCCTCCTGCTTTAGTTTGAGTAGTATTTTGCGCTTGGTGCTTGTTGGCTCGCGGTTGTAGCCCAGCGTATTGGGTCGTAAAGCAGGATTGTTGAGCGTTTGGTATAGAAGAAAATAGGCTGCCCTTATAGTGCAGCCGGGAAAAAACATATTAAAATATAAAAATCATATAAAAACTCTTTCTTTTTGATATAGATAATTGTATAAGTTTGTCATAGCCTGTAGTGTTTGAGTAGTCCTCGAACTATCAAACGGCTGAGCTGCTGTAAGCTCGCTCTGGGAGCATGATATTATGTCTTTTACTATTGTTGGGAGGAGTTATGAAATGTGAATTTTTTTTTTTATAAGATGTGTTTTAGTGATAAACTCAGCGTTGTTTTAGTGCCATGCGGTCGCTGGGTGTGAGGGGTTTGATGGGGTTCTGTATATCAGATTTTAGCTCAGGGTTGAGCAAGTAAAATCTTGGGGGAGGTGTGACGCATGTCGAGTATGAGCATGCTGTACAGAACGCCCAGTCAGGCCCCACTCTCGCTAGGATCGTCAGGGCAGGAACTTTGGCTGTAGTCTGTGTAGAGTTTCCTAACTCAGTTTATGTGAACCGTTGTACTATAAGTATTATCATTATGTATTTTGTTTTCTTCTAAGTCAACGAGTTCTATTTTATATCATTAGATATAAGTATTGTGTGTGGGACTTGTATGTAATGATGAGAGGAGAGATATTACGTGGCGGGGGGTCAGTGAGTGCGCCACGCGGGCCGGTAGGCCTAATTCCCTCCTCCCTTCCTCCCTTTCAGCGCGTGGGAAGTTCTTTGTCGATCCCAGATTGAGAGAGTATATGACGTCATGATTGCCAGTGGGCGGTCCTTAGTGTTGGCGATATGCTCGCTACAGGGCCGAGTATAAAAAGAGAGGTCCCGCCGTATTTTCCTCAGAACTCATCAGGCAAAGCGACTTCTCATATCCCTTGCAACTATCCATATTCTTCCGACTGATGTGAACTTTCTCTACTCTCTGAACAGCCTATCTTCTACTCTTCTCGTCCCTGTTTAACCTCCATGACCCCTTTGGTGCAGATTTAGTCAGCCAAAGTATTATCGCTTGAGTTCTCACGAGATAAGTGCCTGTTAGATAGCCTATTTTTGGAAGGGTTAACTAGAATAGGATTGATTGATGTTTGTTGCACTCGTATATGTATTTCCCTGTGTACTATTATTCATGTTCCTGTTTTCTGCTGGTTTAGGTAATGCTAGACTGGGATAGGGTTCCTCGAGTTGTGATTTCCTATGAGTGCTAGGTTGGTTGAACCAGCACAATTGCAACGGAGACGTGGGAAGCCTAGGGGGTCTTTTTGATTGTGTACCGTGGGAGTTTAGCACTGTGTTGCGAGTGAGGGCTTTTGCCTGTGCCACCCAACACTGTGCTATCTCATTTGCTTGACTTTGAGAGGATCGCCAGGAGAGAACCAGATACTAGTGATCTGGATCTCTCAAGAGAGCATCCCGTCAATTACCGTAATTTGGCCGCACAGTCTTAAGGACCTCGCTAGGCTACGAGCCGCTTGCTCAGCCATTGTCTCTTAACCTTAGATATCCCAGCTAGACTTTGCTCGACCAGCAGATACAGCATAGTATTGAAGCTTCTCCTTATGTATATTATTGTTTAAGCACTATTGATTTCATGTGTGGCACGCTTAGCTACTTCAGAGATTAGTGGCCCACGAGCACAATCTTAGTAGGCTATTGCCAGTGCATTGTCGGAGTACTTCTTCTTAATGTTTGCCATATCCTATTGCTTATTCTTATAATTCTTCTTATGTCAATTTAAAGCCTTTAATTACCAGCGAGTTATTCATTAAATTGCTGTTCAAAATCCGATACTTACTTCTTATGAGTATTCGAGAAGCATCTAACTTATCAGAAGATTCCTTGCTTGATGCTCGAGGACTATTGTTTAACGTAACGTAATAGTGCCGATCCGAAGTAGAGGGTGGAGGACTTCTTAAGTTCTTAGTTCAAGGGTGGATTACTTCGGCTTCGGCCAACACTATTCTTTAGTGTTGTAGTACTTTCTTCTTTGTTTGATTGTTGACCAGACTAGATAACTCCCGTCTTGTTATTAGTCTGTTGTGTGAAACGCTAGTACCGAGTTCTTGTATACCCCGTTATAGCAGATAGAACTCTGGAGGGTAGTGGCGTTTTTTGTTCGGCTGGCAGTACTCTGGGGTTGGGATCGTGTGTTTCCGTTGTGGCAGCGAGCCATACTCGAGTCCTGTGTAAGAGCCCTAGTGTACCCGAGTGCCCGGTCGTAACACTGGTAATGTGGTCTTTCCAAGTGAGAGCAGAAGAAAAAGAGACACCGAGAACACCGAGAGAAGATGAGGGATTGCTTTTTGTATTGATAAGAATAAAAGATAGTATTCTGGAGGTTCCTGATGGGTAGTAAGATGGATACATTGAGTTTTGGAAGCATTAAATGCAACAAGGTTTTCTCTACCCCAATTTGAAACAGTAGCTAGATCAGATGATAAGTATTTTATGGCTCCATTACGTTTACTTTTGAGGGACTGTTGGTTGGGGCGTTCTGGAAAACTAATTGAGTGGTGTAAGGTAGAGTCCTCTGCATATGAATGGATGGGACTGGATGTACAGTTGAGAAGATCATTTATGAAAATTAGAAATAGAATAGGAGATAGGACAGAACCCTGAGGAACACCGGAGTTGAGAGGATGAGGAAATGAGCGATGGCCGTCCACAACTGCAGCTATGGAATGGCCGGAAAGGAAATTAGAGACAAAGGCACAGATGGAGGGACAGAAACCGAAGGAGGGCAGTTTGGAAATTAAAGATTTGTGCCAGACTCTATCGAAGGCCTTTGACAGGTCTAGTGCAATAGAAAAAGTCTCACCGAAGTCCCGAAAGTTGGATGACCAAGAATTAGTAAGATATGAAAGAAGATCACCAGTAGAGCGACCCTTAAGGAAGCCATATTGGCGATCTGAAAGCAGATTATGAGAAGAGAAATGCTTAAGAAATTTGGAAGCAAGAATAGTTACAAAACATTTAGAGATACAAGATATGAGAGCAATTGGACGACAGTTGGAGGGTTGAGAGCGGTCACCCTTCTTTGGAACAGGTTGAATAATATTATATATGCATATATAATTATATAAATTATATACACTATATACAGAGAGATAGAGAGAGTGAGTGTGAGGGAGAGAGATACATATTTGATATAATTGCATGTAATTCGTATAATACGGGTTTGTTTCCTTCTCAGGACTTTAATCAGTATATGCCAGAATGTACAGTGGGGCTAATAAGTCATGACTCAGCTGTCATTACGTTTGGCTCGCTCTGTGCTAGATTAATGTCTGTCAGATGTTGAATAGGATGTAAAGTAAGTGTAGGAACATGTTTGTATATTTCCCTCGAAATGAATTAATTAAGTTTTATATATTCCTGATACCAAATATTGATCAAATCATACTTGGTGCCGAGACATCACTTATTGGGTCGATTGTACAATAAAAGACAAACGTCGTGCTGTGAAGTTTGGTGAAGATATCTGGTAAATGGTTAATCTTTCGGTACTATGGTAGGATTCTCAAATTTGTTCTAAAGTTATATTATATCATCGGAAAAAATAGCGACACGACGTTTGTCTGTCATTGTAAACATCAAATAATAAAACTTAATATTATATCATGATATTCTCTATTTGACCCATAGAAAATCCGATTACGCATTCCTTTTCTGTTTTCTGGTACTATTAGACGATTTTAATCAGATTAGGAATGGTATCTGGAAGTCAGATGGTTAATTCACATAGTTCTTACCCTTATAATATCCAAAGATCATTCCTAAACTGTTTAAAACCATCTAATGATAGCCAGAATGCACCGTCAAAGTGCGGCATAATCCTATAAGGGTTAATTGTAGCAATATTCCGATGTCTGTTACCTAGTATATATAAATCTATATCGATCCATATACTGTATATCGATCCATATACTGTATATCATTATTATCTTATCAGTTTGTTTGTATATCCGTCTCTCTGTATATCTGTATGTCTATTACTCTATATATCAATTCATACAGCAGTGTGTCCGTTTGTCTATCTACAGTATATCTTTTCATCCATCTATGTGTCTGACAATTATTTATCTATCTTATCTAATTTTGTTATCAATTTTGTTGTCTATCTATCCGTCTCTTTATGTAATTGTATGTCTATTTATGTATCTATCAATTCATATATTTGTCTTCCGTCTATCTATCTACAGCGTATCTCTTCATCTAGCTATATGTCTGTTCATCTATTTATCAACAGATCTATCCGTATTTCAGGTGATGACCGCAATGGGAATCAGACAAACTTATTGTCTGCGTGCCATTGTTTTGTAATGTTCAAGGAGAGAGAGAGAGAGAGAGAGAGAGAGAGAGAGAGAGAGAGAGAGAGAGAGAGAGAGAGAGAGAGAATCAAAGACAACAAATGGTGGTGGGGGGGAGGGGGTATTTCTCGATTCGAAACTCTTCATAATATCTAGTAGCCAGCACAAAGCAGCTTCTTTTTCTACACCCAATCCATCTTACCCATATGCCTATTTAATGTGACTAATAAATTAGCCACTTTTCTTCAGTAGAATACACCACTATGCTGGCGGATGTATGCATTCTACCGATTGCCTTCTAAACTGAACGACTTCCTCCTTAGCGCATATCCTATCTGCCGACCAAATTTTGTTAAAACTGGTTCATAACTTAGCCGCCACCGCTGGCGGAGGTATGTGCTCCACCAATCACCTCCTAACCTGAATCACTTCTTCCTTGGCGGATTACCTATCTGCCCACCTAATTTCGTGAAAATTGGTTAATAACTTTGTGAGATACACCTGCCTAACCATTGATAGTATTAATTATTAAAATGATGACGCAAGTAATGAAAGCACGTACGCAAGGAAGAAAACATATGGCTGCACCTGAAGGGGTTAATTAATAAAGGGGGTACGAAAAAATCCACTCAGCTATAGTGGGACTATACTCCCAGGCCGGTGACAGCTCTCCTATAATATATCCGTGGCAGTAAAATATCCTGGTAGGATGGTATATGGTGTAAATCCAGGGACACAAGACGGGAGCTATTATCACTATCACAGCCGAGAATACAGTGAGTAACTGTTCAAGCCTGGCCTTACAGCAAGATGATGGGCTAATCCATTACCAGGTAGGGGAGTTCCTCTACACCAAATTAAACCACTTTATACAATACCTTATTCACTACCCACAAGCACTATGCCCATATACGGCCCTTAATATGTCCCCAATGATATTAGAAAGCAAAATATTACTCTGTAATAATTATAAGGATATGCCTTATAACCAGTCAAACTACCGAACTACTTAGCCGTTGGTATTCGCTCCCTTGCACTTCGATTGACAAGGGTATCGGAGTGTCTCTAAGTTACCATCTACTCTATTTCTAGTAGTACTAGCAAATAGGGTCATAGAACAATAAGTGCCGCAAATAAATTAATTAGGTTAGTGTTAAAATATCAAGGAGATCCGATGAAAGATAAAGGAGGTAGAACAGACGTCCCTCCTAATCTGACTAGAAATATCCAGATATACATCAGGTATAAATACATAGGTTGGTTACGGACACAATGTATGGGAATGTACCTGTACGTCTGGAAAACAATAGTTTTGGCATAACCTCACAGGAGTAATTACACGCTCCTGTGACAAGGTAATTACGTCCCTAGGAGGTTTTAGGCAATGGGACTACCACATCAATCACCACCCGAGTGAAAGGTTTTTCGAACACTAACTAAGGCACCCGAGGACTAACAGGTATCCTCTGGTTAGGCTTACCAGTCACCTGATGGATGTCCTCATGCCCCACCATTTATGGGTCTGTTTGGCGGTCGCCACCTACGCCACAAAACACCATTCTTCTTGTCCAAACATTCACCAACCTCATTCTCACTCTCCTCCTCACTCACAGCACTAGCAGCCAATTCCTTACACTCTTCATCCTTACATTGTAATTCCACCAGGCCACCAGGACTGTTTGAGGGGAGGTCCCTACTGAAATCATTCATATCCAGGTCTGCTATGAAGGTGTCAGACAGATTTAGCACTCTTTGTTCAGTTGGAACATTATTGGTCTCTGTTGGACCCTCATCTCTCACCTCCCCACTCATCTCATCCTCACTCCCTGATGAAGTTACAGAGGACAAGACATCTGGAGGAACATTTTGCTCAGAGGGGATTGCTATTTGAGCCATGGACCTTGTGACTGCACACACTGGGAAAACCTCAGGTATCTCCTTCTCGAGCACACAGGCACCGTTAATGGCTCATCAACAGGGGCGACTGACAGGAGCGGGTCAAGTTTTACCCAATCCCCCATCAATGTATTAACCAAAAGGAGACTCACACCTGGCACAGGCAGGTCCTCTGCCAGGCCTACACAAGCCTTACCCTTGAACAAGTCACATTCTAGTTCCACCTGAGCTAAGGGAACAGAAAAAGGTCCACCAACACTCCTCAACGCAACATGGTCGTCAGTTAGACTTACACCAGGGTTAGGGTTCAACAAGAGGGTGCATGACACGCCCCAGTGTCACACAGAATCCTCACATCATGCACACAACCATTTATTTTTTATTTTGTTCTGTGTGGATGAGGGAGCCAAAAGGCAAAACTGACTGTGACAAGTGCCTCCCTCAGAATTGAAATAGTGACATGGCCAAAATCAAGGAATGTTTGAGCAAAACGTCTGTACACATAGAGTTTGAATCAATTTAAGTCATAGGATGAGGGAAAGATGGATTCAGAGAGAGAGTTCCAGAGCTCAGCTGTTGAATGGAGGAGAGATTGGGAGAATTGTTTCACTATTGAGTTGGAGAGTTGTACAGAGTAGGGGTGGGATTGTGTTGCAAGATGGGTATTACGCACCCTACTTAACCCTTAACTGGCGGCACCCGGCTAATGTCGAGTTAAATAAATGTGGCCTATGTGGCGGGGCCCGGCTATTGTCGAGTGCAATTTTGAGCACGTAATGTGCTCTGAGAGAGAGCGGAGCAGTGGGAGGAGCGTAGGTTACCTAATGCATATTGTTTGCTCAGTTTCATAATTCACTGCTTAATCTAAAGTATAACTTAGTGAGTCAGTTCTTAAATAATTAACACCTGGTCACCCAGATAGTATTTGTGCCGTATTTTTCGTGTGCCCGCTATTATTTCGGTATCCGTTTATGTACCTCCGGGTACGGGCCGACACGGTTATTGTTAACCATCTTTGTTGATGCCGTAGCCTAACTAGACTATTGTTGCAAGGGTCCGCCAGTATTAGACCAACTATTGTGAACCAGTGAAAAGGGTTGTGATTGTGAGAGTTCAATTAGGAAATACTATTCTTTTTGTATCGGGATACACATGTAGACTCTTCCTGGTTGCGGTGTTCTACTTGTATATGCATTTACCGTCATTTTCTTCTTATGATCCTTTTGTTGGTCCAGTGGCCAAGGGAGTCCTCGACCAGTGTGATCCAACCCTAGTTTTTGTGTCCCCATTTCAATCACCCGGAACTGTGTTGCAACAATTCTCTACTTTGGGCTGGTGCTTTTGATCACGGCAGGGTGACATACTGTAATAGAGGAGGGGTGAGTGCCTCTTATAGAGGTAACCGTTACAGGGTGGTTTTCCCTAGTACAGTCACTGCACCCTTCTTGATCATAGCACGGCACTGTTGATAACATAGCAGGTAGGAGTCTGTGACCAGAGTGGCGGTTCTGTGGGGTTATGACCTGAATTTTTCCTCGTTGGGATGGGACGGAGTAGTATCTCTGTCCATTTGGCTGGACGAGTAAAAGACAGCGGCCTAAAAGTATATCGGGAATCCTACCCCACTTGTTGTGGTTCCAGAGAGCCTGGACCCAGTAGTGCTACGTGTAGTAGTATCTGTTCACGATCGGGGATACTGAGGGTTATAGAGAGGGTATTGCGTTACCGTTAGGCAGGCCCGGGTCCTTCTCTTACAGTACCCTCGATTTGTGACAACCTATTGACCATTATGGACTTGGCAACCCATTACCCGGAAGCCGTACCCCTCCACAACATCTCTTCCCCAGTCATAATATAAAAGTTGTTAACATTCTTCATAAGGATAGGTTTTCCCTTTGAAGTGCAGAGTGATCGAGGGACTAATTTTACATCCAATGTATTCCAGCAGTCTCTTAAGGAATTGGGCATAGACCACATCAATCTAGCTCCTACCACCCTGCTGAGAGTCGGGGTTCTCGAACGCTACCATCAGACCTTGAAATCTATGTTAACCACTACTGTACCAGAGATATTACTATAAATGTAACTTCCAGTACCACGCATTGTGGCCAAAATGGCTTCAGAGTCGAGAGAGAGCAACCTCTCACCCCGAAACTTGAAAGAGTACTGAGCCAGCTCACCTGTGGGACCTTATATACACTCTGAGAAGTGTTGCGAAGGACTCAGAGCAGTGTTTATAAGTCATATATATATATTCGAGCCCACTCACTCCAGCTGCTATATTAGGGAAAGTTGGGCACCGTTACTACTCGGCCATGAGCGGATATAATGGAAGCAACTTTAATTCTTATTTGAAGAACCAGGTTATAGTCTCGTGGAGGACTATGACTTCATACAAGTGGCGAGTTTACTAGACTTCAACCATGACTATTTTACACATCCCCCCCCCCCCCCCCCCCCCCCCGCCAATTCGGCCAAGTGATTTGATTTTAATCGTCCTCGTAGTATTATGAAACTTCTCTGAATGATAAATATCCAATGATAATGTCACTAGATATTAGAATTGTTGGAGCATACCACCTTTGAAAGAGTGTTTGGGAAGGATTTGATATGTGAACATTACTAGGGGAAGAAAGGCAGAACCAAAGAAAAATAGGAAGGAAGGTAGACAAACTGGTAAGCAACATACGTAGCCAGTACACCGTGCAATAATATATCAACTGGGAGGCTGGGAGAGAGAGGGAGGGGACGTTGGGGGGAGGAGGGGAAGCAGGAAAGGTGAAGGAAGGACAACGGAGGAAGGGTGGGAGACAAGGAGGGAGAGAGAAGGAAGGGAAAGGGAGAAATGGAAGGAGGGAGGGAAAGAAGGAAGGAAGGAGAAAGAATGGGAATGGGAGGAAGGCTGGGAGAGAAGGAGGGAGAAAGGAAGGGAAAGGGTCGAAGCAAGGAGGGAGGGAAGAGGAAGGGAAACGAAGGAAGGAAGGAGGGAATAAGGAAAAGGAGGAAGGGTGGTGAAAGGAGAGGGAGGGAAGGAGGGAGAGATAAAGGAATAGAAAGGGAGTAAGTAAGGACGGAGGGAAGATAGGAAGGAGAGATGGAAAAGAAAGGAAGAATTATACATTTGGACTTTGGTGAAGGAAGCAGGAGAGCTGGTAGGCAACGCAATGCACTTACGGCGGAAAGG
>JBAKBP010032645.1:0-22892 GCA_037953745.1 Lithodes maja
CTCTCTCTCTCTCATATATATATATATATGTATTATCAGAGTTGGGTCGATTAACTCATTAATTTTAAAAGTTAACCTAAGAAGCGCATAGGTATGGTATTTGAAACGTCCCACCAGGCTAAGGTAATTTGGTTAATTCCTGACTAAGATCATCATTTTACCATTAATATCGTTATTACTTATTTATATGCGCCTATTTTATGTTTAATATGAAGATAATAACATGTAACAACAATAGAACAAGTGGGAATAGTGTTTGGATGTTCAAAATCGCTAATTATTGCCGACCGGTCATTCATGAAATGTGGAGCAGAAGCAAGGCACACCCTCCCCTCGCGAGGCCTGAAGCCAGACTGACTCACTCCCTCACACTATCTGATACACCACACACTCGCTAGTCACATGACCACGCCTTAGAACCGGTTTGGAGATAATGGATAAATACACCAATAAATATGGGAATAAGAGGACAAATAGGTGATAATTGAAGGGGGGGGCTGGGAAAGGAGGGAATTTTGACACATGTGGAGAAGTGATGGAGGGGAATATCTTACTGAAACACCATTTATTTTTTTTAAGTGTTACTGGGGCCTTTTAAGATATTTTTTTTTTAGGCCTTGCCTCATATAACGACGCTCGCCGTCGCCCAGTATACGGACTCATATGAGGACGCTCGCCGTTCATAGGTTAATCGGTTAAGTTAATCAATTAAATCTATCTTGCATTTAACTTTTCAAGCTTCCCCAAACTTGAATTTCTACTTTTTTTATAATTATTTGCACAAGTTTTTTAACTTGTGATTGCAAACATCTATTTTTATATCTATTGAGCAAAACGTTCTATAATAATTATGATTAGCATTAGCTTACTCAATTTCCTTACACAATATAGCATCTAGTGTATGTGTCAGTTATTTTCTTAACCCTTGTCTATCGGGGCCCGACTTAAGTCCGTATGGAGAAGAAAGGACTATGTGGCGGGGCCCGACTTAAGTCTGTGTGCAATTTTGGCGCAATATTGGCTCTGAGAGAGAGACGAGCGACGGGAGGAGCATAGGTTGCCTCATGACCGCTCGCCACGGTTGCCGTGGGCCTACTGACATATACTACTCACACATCCATCCTCCCTCCCTCGCTACACACGTAATTATGTAACGAAATAACCGTATTTTAGCGATTTTGCCCTTCGGTTGCACGATCGTTGCAAGACAACCAGTGATCGTAGAAGGATGGTTCAGGTGTCATTGGAAAGCTCAATTAATGCCCTTTCAGGGATACATAATTGTATTACACTCTGGCTCTTGTTTATGCATGAAAAAGAGAACGGAAATAAGCTCATTTAGGGTAAAACCACCCGCTTGGCAGGTAGTAGAATTTACCGACGTTGCCGCTCGTTGAGTGTTAAGTATGTTATCATTCCCCTCCAAATTTACTTATTTTGATGAATGTATGAAAAACCCTGTATAAGCTCCTTCATGACAAGTATATCTATATATATTTTTTTAACTTCATTTTTGGACTGTTTCCGGGGAACTACAATCAATCATATACTGTATAATTCAGTCATCAGTAGAACTAAGTAGATATTAGAACTCGTTTCACTTGGCTAAATTACTGGACTCGTCGATTAGGTCCGGTGAAAGTATCGATATATACTGGACACCCAGATTGATGTACAGTATATGATGCTAGGAAAAAATAAAAAAAATAATAAATAAATAAATACAAAACAAAACAATATACCTATGCACTTCACATCATTTTGACTATCGGATTTCGATGTATTACATACCGGTATGGCCACGTTAAACTCCTAACCTCCTATTTTTGTATTAATATTAACTACAATAAACTACTTTAAGAGCCTGTTCATAATTAAATACATTTACTAGTTTGTCTTGTTTCCCTACAAGTTACAACTGTAATGAATACAATCTTATACAGTGCATCTAACTCGAACTTCAAACTTATCTGACTATTAAGAGATTTGAAGTTGACTGAAAATAACAACAAAATGGGTTGGAAAGTATACATCTACAATACATATACCGATATTAGAAACACGAAATTAGTGATATACAACAATTCATATGCAATAGTTATATGACAGGACAACCTATCACGATTTTTGTTTTCATACTACAGATCAATAAAACTTAGAAGACAGGAAAACGTTTCAATAAGTAGTTTTGCTTATGTGTGTATGGAGGAGACAAACGGCAGGCTGCCTGTAACGAGTATCTCCCCCCAAAGTCAAAAGAGTGACAGAGAGCCAAATTCAATGGTCGTTGGGGTCATAATGCCTGGACACACATAATATTAAAGCAGTCTAAGTCATAGTACGAAGGAAAAATTAATTAAGGGAGAGAGAGTTTGTTAGGTAGAAGAAAGACCGAGAAATTTGCTAATTCTTGAGTTGGAGAGCTGGACAGAATAGGAGTGGGACTGTGTTGAAAGGCGGGTGCCTCACACTCGCCCCAGGAGAGGGAGTATGCACTGAGAGTGCTCTGAAGAACACTGATTGTTGTAATACTGATAGAAGAGTGAAACATTTCACAAACTTTGCTTGTCAACTGGTCAACACATAAGGAAAAGGACCGTGATAACTAAAATGCATACATTGAAAGATTACTGAACATTGAAATCCAAAAAAATAGAATAAGCAATGTTCTTGTTAGCATTTCAATAAATTACGATTGCTAATAATTATGTAGGACTTTTGAGGTTGTAGTAGTTGACATAAAATATATACTGGAATCAGTGCACAGGTACAAGCTATTTCCAGAAATTTTCGATCAACAGTTATGTTTGTGGCAGCACTATGAGGCGCTGTTGTGTATATAATTGACAACTATACTGAGTTTGAATGACATAATGACTATGATCTACATTATAATAATAACATATAATTATATAGAAACTTCCAAAATTAACATTAGATATTCCATAATATAGTTGCCCAGAAAAGTGGCCGGGGAAAGGTGACCGAGTTAATCCTATATAATTATTGTACCTTCTCCTTCTAGTCTAATCCTTCTAATCGGTCACGTCATTAGTCTCCTCACACACTAAAACACACGACACTTCTAGTTGTACAATGCTTCACTATATTGTTATATATTTTTCATGATTTGCTCCTTAAATATGAGCTATATATACTCTCTCTCTCTCTCTCTCTCTCTCTCTCTCTCTCTCTCTCTCCTCCTCTCTCTCTCTCTCTCTCTCTCTCTCTCTCTCTCTCTCTCTCTCATATGCTGCATACTGAATGGGTCAGACAATGTGGATTAACACAAAATGCTTGGCCTCAACATTACACAGAGTTATTAATATGAATATGATGAAAAGCTAACCAATTAATCTGAGGATATTTAAACTGAGTAACTGTAAGTCCAGACGAGATAACACAAATTATTCATAGCATTATTTTATTATGAATGGACAACATTTTGTCGTCAACATAATACACAAAATTTGCATCCTTAAGAAGCCATTTTAGAGTGTGGAAGGCTAACAAACTTGAAAGTGAGGCGAAAAGACTGCCAGGTGTGGGCTTACGAACTTCATTGTTTGGGCTAACAAATTCCTAGTGTGGGCGAAAACATACGTGGGCGTAAAGGCTTGTGGGCGAATAGACCGTGAACCCCTATCATATCTTAAATTATTTAATATACGGTACCGCATGAAAATATATAACACACATTACTGGTACTGCAATATATATATATATATATATATTACGAGTAGGCCTATGTGTGTGTGTCAAAATAAACGAACACTTTTCCCTGTAGTGGGTAGAGAGCAATTGTTATCCCTATCTTTACTGCATAGATGAGAGAGAGAGAGCGAAAGAGAGAGAGAAGGGGGGAGGGTACCCGTGATCGCTGTACAGGACTATAGATGTGGCAACGTGTGGTATTGAGATGCCTTGGTATCGAATTGGCTTGGTATTTAGCTGGTAAGGTGATGAGACCGACTGGTGAAGAAAAGGCCTGGTGATGAGATGGCATGGTGATGAGGTGACTCATCTTGTTTGTGTGGTGAGAGCACCTGGTGTTATATCATGATACCATCATGGGTGGGTCTTCTCTATTTAGCAAATATAAAACCTGATGGCAAGACATTTACGTGTTCAACCTGTGGTCAGACATTTACAGCTGCTGATAGTATTGAGCCCTTCAGTTTCTGCACTCAGTATCAGCTGAGGTCAACTCTGTTAACTGAACTCAAGTGTAAGGTAGTTACAGCACCCCCACTGGTGGGCCACCTATTGCATAGGCCTGTGTGTTCTTGTGAAGAACACAACACTTCAACAACAATAAACTGGAAGCAAAACTCTTAATTGTCAAGTGTCTCACCCAAAACTCAGAATCTCTTTAACCCAAGAATAGCTCCAACACACTCATAAAGGGACTCAGATAGGGGACCACCTAGGCAATAGTGACCATAGTGAAAATTCGTAAACAAAAATAAACACTCCATGGAGTGATTTCCGTATTATTCCTATTATTATTATATACTGTATATGTGGTTTTTTTGTCTATGTGAATGAGGGAGACAAAAGGCATACCTGCCTGTAGCGAGTGCCTCCCCAGATTTAAAACAGTGACAGGGCCGAAATCAAGGGACTGTAACATGCATGTTATACTCAAATATATACATGTAGCCCAGACTCAATCACTTATTATCTCACCCTATGTTCCATCAATATTCTAGAAGATGACTGACATATATCTCTATATACAGTATATGTATTATAACCCATAATATATAATCTACTAACCCATTAACCCTTTAGTTTCTCACATAATCACTACACAGTAATATCACCAATCAATATTATCACAAAGATATACTCTGTATTGTTTGTACTTGCAAGGTATAAACAACTGATAGTCAACAATCCTCCCTCTTAGACACCACAGAATGTCACAGGAAGTAAACAATACACAACTCGAGTCAGCACTTGATCCAGTTAATGAAAGGTGTGTCAACAAACACACCTTATATATACCGGAAAAGGTAGTTTAATAGCTCACTCTTCTATACGCACTGACACAGAGAAGTCACTCTTCAACAGCCACTGACTAGGACCAGTCACTACTCCACTCTACCTTGTGATCTCAATCAGAGAAGATACACATATACCAGCTACTCCGTCTCTCACATTGGCTACCGCTAGACACTGCCATAAGCCACTTAACCCTTCCTGCCCGGTTGTCATTTTAAAATGACACCACAAAATAAGGGCAGGTGCCCGGGTGTCCTTTCAGGACTTTTAAGCTTGAAAGCCTATTCATCTTGGTCTGAACGCCGTGTGTCCGACGCATGTAAACAAAGCCGATCGTTGCGTCACCGCACCTCCGAAAACAAGAAGGAGAAGACTAGTTTGCTATTGTATGTCTGTATGTCGTTGTTTCAGTAGTGAAAAGATCGTTGTATTGCTAACATCGCCTGAAAATGCTCTCCACTGAAATCGTCATCACAACTGAACCCGTTGATTTAGAGAGCTCTATTGAAGCCAGTCTACAGATTGGAAACCGCACTACATTTATAGTTGCGTGGGAAATTTCTAGCAGTTAAAATTAACTAAAATACGGTAGCCTAGGCCTAGACGTTTTTCGGCCAGATCGCCCGGGTAGCCCACCCTGTCCTTTGGAGATACAGCCCGGGCCAGGAGGGTTAAGCACTTATTGCCACACTTGCTAAGCATCACCAAGAGACTTAGAACAAACTCCTTTTACCTTAACTCAATACTAATACCTTAACAACTAGTATTATAAACTGTACTCTATAACTCAACATAATTTAAAACACAATCGAGTTATCTTTACCCCCTTTATATATAATATTCAATGTAATATTACAGGAGTATACCATACAACTCTTGGTATATTACAGGACGTTCGAGCTAAAATGCCTGGACACACGAAGTTTGAAGCAATTTAAGTCATAGGAAGAGGGAAAGACGGATTCAGGGAGAGTGTTCCTGAGCTCAGCAGTTGAATAGAAGAAAGTCTGAGAATAGCATTTCACTCTTGGGTTTAAGAGTTGCACAGAGTAGGGGTGGGATTGTGTTGCAAGACGGGTACTACGTACCCTACGTAGAGGAGGTGGTATACACTGGGAAAGCTCCGAGGAACACTGATTATTGTAGTAGCGATAGAATAGTGAGAGAGATGCAACATTGAGGCAAAGAGAGAGATTGCAGAGAGTTGGTGAGTGGACGGGAGTTAATGATACGAAAGGCTTTCCCTTCTACTTTATCTAGGTGTGCGGTGTTAGAGGATCCTCCCTACACATGTGAACAATACTCAATACAAGGACGCACTGTGCCCCTGTACAGAGCAAGTAGCTGCACAGGGGTAAAGAACCCCTTGAGGCAGTTGAGCACACCCAGCTTCTGGGAGGCTGCCTTAGCGAGACTGGTAATATGGTCTTTCCAAGTGAGAGCAGATGAAAAAGAGACACCGAGAACATTGAGGGAACATGAAGGGTTGATTTTTGTATTGTTGAAGAATAAGGGATAGTCCTCAGGTTCCTGACGGGTAGTAAGATGTATAAATTGAGTTTTGGAAGCATTAAATGTAACAAGGTTTTCTCTACCCCAATTGGAAATAGTAGCTAGATCAGAAGATAAGCGTTTTATGGCTTCATTACGTTTACTTTTGAGGGACTACTGGCTGGGGCGTTCTGGAAAACTAATTGAGTGGTGTAAAGTAGAGTCGTCTGCATATGAATGAATGGGACTAGATGTACAGTTGAGAAGATAATTTATGAAAATTAGAAAGAGAATAGGAGATAGGACAGAACCCTGAGGAACACCAGAGTTGATTGGATGAGGAATTGAGCGATGGCCATCCACAACCGCAGCTATGGAACGGTCGGAAAGGAAATTAGAGACAAAGGCACAGATGGAGGGACAGAAATCGAAGGAGGGCAATTTGGAAATTAAAGATTTGTGCCAGACTCTATCGAAGGCCTTCGATATGTCTAGTGCAACAGAAAAAGTCTCACCGAAGTCCCTAATGTTGGATGTCCAAGAGTTAGAAAGATATGAAAGAAGATCACGAGTAGAGCGACTCTTAAGGAACCCATACTGGCGATCTGAGAGCAGATATATATATATATATATATATATATATATATATATATATATATATATATATTTAGTATATGTATATATATACTGTATATATGTTTTTAATCTCTCAGTGGGGTTCGAACCGCCGACCGTCAGGACGATAGCCGACTTTAACCAACTCCACCACGGCAGTCAAAAGACACTCAACCTTCTATCCTATTTATGGTAAGGAGAAGGGAAACCCACTAGGCGAATGTAATTTCAATTCATACCTAGTCGTAGGATCCATATTCCAGAATACCATACAAGGATTTCTATGTGTCCCGAAGCAACTCGGGCCGAAATTGATTAAAATTGATTAAAATAAATTTATTAAAATAAACAAATTATATCATGATTACACATGGTACTTAAATATGCGTTGTAGAAATGATATGATATATGCTGAAACGATATCTCTGAAAATATTCTTTAATGTTTAGAACATAAGAACATAAGAAAATGGGAGTCTGCAGAAAGCCGATTGGCCTAAGCAAGGCAGATCCCTGTTCCACACAACCCCAATTACAAAGCCCAATTATAGGCTCAACACTCTAATACCCTGAGGATCATCTTACCAAAACGGTTAGAGATTAACGCAGGATTACGGGGTCTGCAGAGCGCTGATTGGCCCAACCCTGCTGATCCCCCTTCACACCCAACCCTTCTCGTCCATATGCTTATCCAATTGTATCTTAAAGCTCCCTATCGTTTTTAATCCCACTATAGCACTTGGTAGTCCATTCCACCCATCTACAACTCTGTTACCAAACCAATATTTGCCTATATCTTTTCTGAAACGAAATTTATCTAATTTGAAACCATTGGTACGAGTGCTTTCGCTATAACTGAGCTTTAGTACATTTGTCATGTCCCCTTTGTTAATCCCACTAACCCACTTGAACACCTCTATCATATCCCCTCTAACTCTGCATCTCTCTAACGAATGTAAGCCTAATTTCTTCAACCTTTCTTTATACGGAAGATTTCTAATATTATGGATCATTTTTGTCATTCTACGTTGTACTCTCTCCAATGAATCTATGTCCATTCTGTAATAAGGACACCAAAATTGAACAGCATAATCCATATGGGGTCTCACTAATGACAAGTAAAGTTTTAAGATAACATCAGCAGTTCTGTTACTCACACTCCTTGAGATGAACCCGAGAATCCTGTTTGCCTTGTTTCGAACGCTTATACACTGTTGTCTAGGCTTCAAATCATTGCTAACAAACACACCTAGATCTTTCTCACAATTCGAGTTTTCTAATTCCACATTAGCTAGTTTATATTTAACATTTGTATGCATCTTCCCTATCTTTAATACCTTGCATTTGTCAATGTTAAACTTCATCTGCCAATTTACTGACCATTCGTGTAAGGTATCTAGATCCCTTTGGAGGCACTCTATATCTCTATCTGAATCAATTGTTCTCCCCATTTTGGTATCGTCTGCAAATTTACTTATCCTACTAGTTATACCTAAATCAAGGTCATTTATGTATATAACAAACAACAGAGGACCTAATACAGATCCCTGGGGAACACCACTTTTGACTGCTCCCCATTCTGACTTCGTACCATTTATGCTGACTCTCTGCTTCCTACCAATTAGCCATGACCTAATCCATCCCAACAACGCCCCACCTATTCCATGCGCCTCAACCTTTCTCATCAATCTCTCATGGGGGACTCTGTCGAAAGCTTTACTGAAATCTAAATATATTATATCATATGACTTGTCATTATCTACTGCTTCATATACCTCTGAGAAAAAACTAAGCAAATTAGTAAGGCAAGAACGTCCCTGAGTGAATCCATGCTGAGAAGAATTTATTAAATTAAATGTATCTAAGTGGTTTCTAATTTTACTAGCAATAATTGACTCTAGTAGCTTTCCTATGATTGATGTAAGACTAATGGGACGGTAATTGGATGCTATTGATTTGTCACCTTTTTTGAAGATCGGAACTACGTTTGCAAGCTTCCAAGCTTCTGGAACTATACCTGTCTCCAATGACTTGTTAAATAAAAATGTTAATGGGTAACTTAACTCATCCCTACATTCTTTTAATACTCTAGCATATACCTCATCAGGACCAGGCGATTTATGAGGTTTCAGTCTGTCAATTTCCTTAAGCACATCATTTCTACTTATAGTAACCGTACTTAACCTATTTTCTATACTATCGCTATATACCTTACTGACTTCTGGAAACTGTGCCAAATTTTCATTAGTGAAAACGGAAAGAAATTGACTATTTAATGTACTGCACATTTCTAAATAATTTTCTGTCATTTCTCCTATCGAAGTTTTAAGGGGACCAATTACATCTCTAACCTTGGATTTATATAGTTGGTAAAAAGCTTTAGGACTATTTTTTGAGTCATTGGCAACCTTAATTTCATAATTTATTTTTTCTTTCCTAATATCCTTTTTTACCTGTCTTGATAGATTCTGATAGTAAGCAAGTAGGTGAATTTCGCCTTTTCTAATTTTTCTATATATTCCTCTCTTTTGTCCTAGAAGATCTAATAGTCTATTATTCATCCATTTGGGTTGGTTCTGTGTTGATCTAAATTTTCTTTTGGGGATGTATTTATTTTGTGCATTGAATACTGACTTGATAAAATTATCGTATGTATCTACCAAGGTTGACGTCTCTTCCTGACTTAAGATGACAGGTGCCTGAGAAGGGGTACACTCATTTAGACACCTGGATCGACTTAATTTTTTGACCATAGGGTCCGCTAATAGGGCTCTTCTTAACCAACCATAATTGGCTTTTCTAAAGTCTGTTATTCTTATTTTTTCTGACCGTCTATAGACAGTCAGAAAAAAAGAACAAACACATTAGACAATTATTTTCAGAGACATCTTTTCAGCATATATAAAAAAAAAAAAAAAAAACGTTTAACCATATATATGTTTTCCAACGGATTATATGCTAATTACTCTACTTCTAATTGTCATTATTTACTGTGAACAATTAAAATATTAATATATTAATGTTAACTGGTTTGAAATTATATTTGGCAATGACTAATATATACCGGTATATATATATATATATATATATATATATAGTGTAAACATTATATGGTTTGATAGATTGGAAATATTTATATAAAGATGTTCACCTGTGTTGGTGTTGGTATAACTGGCGATCCATGCTGAAGGTTAAGGTGTGGAAGGCCGCTGGGCGGGTGCCCAACCCCGAAAGGAGTTGAAATAGGGGAGCTATCCCCCCGCCAAAGGCGGCTTTCTAGGGCCTTTCCTAGCTGATGCTGAGAGGATTGGGTTCTAGTCATGTGGTGATGGGCTGGTCTATCCGAGTGAGAACTGAGCAATCTCTGCCATACCCATAGCTTACTCTGACTGTTCCTTTTACTTATATATCTTCTAGATCTCAAGTGGCGGCGTCTTTTCCGTGGATTGACCTCCCTACTGCCAACCTAGAAGTTGGCAGATTGGGAGCCAAAGCGTCACATTTTTCCCTTACCCCTCAACTTTCCCTTCATAATTGCTGAGGGGCACAGGGCCTTGGGTGGGGCTTTGGTTTCCCGGGCGTTTCCGCACCTTCCTCAGCTCCCTGCCTTGGAGTGGCTTCGGTCACCCGGGCTTTGTTAGTGGTAAGCAGGGAGGATTTTGTGGGGGTGCTCGTTTATGGCCTTGGCCTTGCTCGAGACCTTGGGGCTGTTCGGCCAGACAGCCTGGGGAACAACAACAACAACAACAACTACACCACAACACACCTGTAGAATCATTATAATGACATTTTTGCATCACAACAAACACAGTATCATCGCTACATCATCATTATTACACCTCAATACTCCTGAAGGATAACTGCATCACCATTAAAACACCACAACACACTACATCACCATTACTTTACCAGAACACACTACATCACCATTACCGCACCACTACATCACCATTACTACACCACTATACACTACATAACCATTACTACACCACAACACAGTACATCACCATTACTGCACCACAACACACTACATCACCATTACTACACCACAACACACTACATCACCATTACTACACCACAACACACTACATCACCATTACTACACCACAACACACTACATCACCATTACTACAACACAACACAGTACATCACCAATACTGCACCACAATACACTACATCACCATTAATACACCACAACACAATACATCACCATTACTACACCACAACACACTACATCACCATTACTGCACCACTACATCACCATTACTACACCACTATGCACTACATCACCATTACTACACCACTATACAGTACATCACCATTACTACACCACAACACACTACATCACCATTACTACACCACTACATCACCATTGCGTACACCACAGCACACATCACCATTACTACACCACAACACACATCACCATTAATACACCACATCATCACCATTTGTACACCACAACACACTACATCACCATTACTGCACCACTACATCACCATTACTACATCACCATTACTACACAACACTACATCACCATTACTACACCACAACACACTACATCACCATTATTGCACCACAACACACTACACCTCCATTACTACACCACAATGCACTACATCACCTTTACTACACAACACACTACATCACCATTACTGCACCACACTACACTACATCACCATTACTACACCACAACACACTACATCACCATTATTACACAATACACTACATCACCTTTACTACACCACAACATATATCACCATTACTACACCACAACATCACCATTACTACACCACAACACACTACACTCAATCAATCAATCAATCCAGCTTCATTTCATATTATACAATGTATATATTGTTAATTACAGAGAAAGATAACCATTTTAAATTAAAAACAAATTGCCATCGTAAGTGGTTAAACATATGTTAATAAAAATATTCAAAAGTTTAAAAGTACAACTATAAAAATTATAGTGCAACTTAAATATATAATTACAAGATAAAATCTTTAACATTTTCTTATCTAATCAAGAGCCACACCTGTAGTTGGTTCGTGGTTCTGTACCCAGGTAATTCTAGATTTTAATATGTCTAAATCATTATCTTGTAGATCGATTTCTTACATAGTTTTAAAGTAATCAGTAACTTTTCTATAAAGCAAGCTTTCTTTTAGATATGGTAGACATAGACTAAGTACAACATTTGTCTTTTTAAATATGTGTTTAAAGTACCTGGCTTGTATAAATGAAACCAGATGCTCAAGTAAAAGTTGACCGTTTTTCTTCATCCCAATGTGACTACTTGTATATCTTGGAACTTTTAACATGTTTGTATTTGCATTAGAAAATGCTATACTAAAATAATGCCTTAAATATTTGAAAAATAAAAATATCCTCCATGTTCCATAATTGTAATCCATAATCAGGTAAACAAAATGAATTAAACAGGAATAATAACGTGTTAAAGTTAACAATGCTAAACCTCCTTAAAATACCATTTGACTTAGCATAAAAATCTTCAATCTCATTTTCTACATCAGAATTAACATTAAGATTACTCTGTAGCATATGCCCTAGATACTTGTAGGTACTGACTACTTCATATCCTAACATATTTACATTTAACTGATTCTTAGGAATATTATGTTTTTGTTCAAATATGACACATTTAGATTTATTCCTATTAATCTTTAGTTGTAGACTAGTTATTTCTTCTTCAAAGTTCTGACATAATATTTCTAAATTACAGTTTGAATCCGCTAATAGGACAATATCATCTGTATAGGCCAACATATTCAGTCTTAGAAAACCAAGGCGGCAACCCACCTGAATATCTGAAACATTTCTGATAATATTATCAATATTATTATTATTATTATTATTATATGAGATGCCGAAGTCTCCAACCAGGGTGCAGAAACACCATCAAGATCAATCCACACAAAACACCCGGAGGCACTGGAGAGAGACTATGGCAACTTAGGAAATAATAAAAACATACACTGTATACTGTACTGTACATATACACATATACACATATACACATATGGGCTTCTAACCTAGCTGAAACACATCATAAGACCTTACAGACTATTCAAAACAAAGCCCTGAAGATCATTACAGGCTGCACAGCTACTTCACCCACAGATCACCTACATCAAGAAACCAAAATCCTCAAAGTCAAAGACCATCTGGACATGAGAGGCACTCAATTCCTGGCAGCAGCCTCCACGAACCAAGACCACCCACTAAACTACATGGCAACACACCCACAGACACCAAGAAATATCAAAACAACACCCAGCACACGGTATCACACACAATTATTTTCCTCTCTCCCTCCCTGCCCACCCCGAACCAACTTCCAGAAGCACATCCATACTCATATCTCTCACCGATCCATCCACTCACTCACAGACAACACGCAGCTGCATGCACGACCTCCCGAAATCCATCCTTCCGAATCCTCCCTTCCTCGCGAGGACAGAGTCCACCTGGCCAGGCTGAGATGTGGACACCATCCAGCTCTCCTGAGCTATCAGAAGAGACTGGATGACTCCGTTGTCGACGCCTGCCCGGGATGTAACACAGCACCCCATACCATTAAACACTTCATAGAAGACTGCATTTCACACAACCACTTACGACAACAACACAATCTACACTCAATGAGAGCTCTGTGGGAAAGCCCGATCGTGGCCATGGCCTTTCTCAGGGACTCGGGGCTGTTCGGCCAGGCAGCTTAGGGAACAACAACAACAACAACAACATATTAAACACAGATAACATATTATGCAGTGGAGGATATCAAGCTTAAATATAATACAATAAAATAGAATAAAATAAGTTTAAAAATTAGAATTAATGCTGCAAAAAAGCATTAGCTCTAGACTTAAAAATGGAGATATTAACTGAATTGACTAGCTCATTTGGCAACTTATTCCACAAGTCAACCATGGCCGGCACAAAACACCGTGAAAACTGTGTAGTATAAAAATTAACACGGCTCATGGCAAGATAATTAAGATTGCTTGTGAATCTAGTTGCACGAGCCCGGACATAGGGCCCAGGTAGAACCCCATGTAAGGGATGCTGAGGGTTGTTAAAAACTTGAAATAAAAGACTAAGGGCACCAACTTTACGTCGATGACACAGATCAAGAGACAAATTAGGTAGAATAAAACTGATGGAATTTAGCGACCTGTCAAGCAACTTGAGATGGCAGTCAGCTGCTGACAACCAGACAGGTGAGCAGTACTTGAAATGTGGCAAAATAAAAGCATAAAAAGACTTGATAACTGTGGCATCACAAGCAAATGTTTTATAAACCTTGCGAAGCAGACCAATTTTTTGGGAAATGGAAGAGGAGAAAGAACGAATATGCTTTTCAAAAGTAAGTTTGGGATCAAGAGTAACTCCTAACAAACGCAGAGTATCCACATTCTCAATTTGCTCGCCAGAAACTTGTAGATAAGGATGGGGAGGATCCAAGGTACGAGATCTGCTGATGATAATGGAGTGTGTTTTACTAGCATTAAGTTGCATGCCCCAAAGTTCACACCATGATGTAATTTTGGCTAAATCCCTATTCAGAGCAGTAGCAATTACGTGTCGATCTATTGGTGATGCAATTGACGCATATAAAGTTGTATCATCAGCATAGGAGATTAGTTTATTTTCAAGCTTGGAACACAGGTCAGCAGTAAAAATAATAAAAAGCAAAGGCCCAAGGACACTGCCTTGTGGAACACCAGAAACAACAGTAACAGAAGGGGAATGACACCCATCAATGACCACAGACTGAGATCTTTTCGTCAAAAAATCTTCAAAGATCCTTAAAAAATTGCCACCAATACCAATGAGCTGTAACTTAAACAGAAGTGCTTTATGGTTGACTAAATCAAATGCAGAACTAAAGTCAATAGCCACGACGCGAGACTCATGTCCCTGGTCCAATGAAGATTGCAAGTCATGGGTGAGTGTCAGAAGTGCATCACATGTACCCAGTCCCTTACGAAAACCAAACTGTGAGTTAGTTTGGTATCAAATTATGACTATTACAATAAGAGGAAAGGCGTCTGGACAAAAGCCTCTCATAGAGCCTGGATAGGATAGGTGTAATGGAGATAGGGCGATAGTCATTAGGAGATGATGAGGTAGTATTTCTCTTTGGAATAGGAGTGATAATAGCCCTACGCCAGCAAAGAGGAAAACTACCTGATTTCAAAAGCAACCTAAACACCACTGCCAATTTAGGTGCCAAGACCACTGCAACCTTTTTAAAAAAGAGAGGGAAACACCCATCCGGGTCTGTGCCACCATAGGTATCAAGATCCAGCAAGTACCTTTTCAGTTCAGCTGATTTGAATGCCATTGAATTGAGGTTGGGTCTAGGGAAACATGTTAATGGCAAAGACAATTCCTGATTACTCTGCTTATTAATAAAAATATTAGATAGAATATTGGCCTTCGATAATGGATAAAAAGAGATGGAGCCATCAGAATCACAAAGAGGAGGCATGGAGGAATCTATTCCAAATAAAGAGGATTTCAAAGCGGACCGCCATTTATGAGGCTGTGTAGCTCCTGCCAGAAAATCCTGAAGATGGGAGTTATAATCCCTCTCAGCACCATCATAAACTCTCTGCGCAGCTGCCCTTTTAAAAACATAATTTTCCCAATGCAAGGGGGTTTGATTACGCTTCCATAGACGATATGCAGCCTGTTTGTCATCAAATGCACGCTTGCAGTCATCATTAAACCATGCTTTATCCCTGATACGAGACTTAATTGTCTTTGATGGAACTCTTTTGCGAAGGATACCAAGAAGGGAATTGTTGAGAGCTGAAATATACAACTTAAGCAGCAGTGGAGAGAGAATTCCCCCCTGTTCAATTAAAAAAATATTCACCTTTTTCACCTTGCCAAGTAGTTCTAGCCTACTGATTTCTTAGATAAGTCATTAATAAGAGTAGCAAGTCAGGGGGGATCTCCCTCTCCAGTAACATAAAATTATATGACCTAGCTTAAAGTGATTCACATTATCAAACTCTTTACTTAGATCCATAAAAGCCACATATGCTTTTTTACCTTTTTTGCAGTATGCTCTAACCGTTTCTTTTAAAATGAGAGTAACATCAGTTGTAGAAGTTCCTCTACAAAATCCAAACTGCTTGGAGTCACACCATATGTTTTCAGTTAATATATCCAATAGATATAATTCAAACAAATGTAAAATGTCTGAAGACAACATTACAGGTCTATAATTGGTACAATTCTTTTATTTAATAATTTTCATTTTAGTAAGCGTTGTTTCCACATAGCGATTTTGATAATTTAATTTGACTTTATATTGTCCTTGTCCCAATTTTGGTTTGTTTGGTTTACAGGTTTTGCATTTTAATTACCTATTAGGTCTTTGATTATTGGGCTAATTTCTCCTTTTAACAAGTCTACAGGAAGATAGCAGTGATTATAAAAAAACATTCATTAACTGAGATATATAATTATACTGTATATTGAAAACATAGTAGATCCATGTTTGAGCAATATTGAACGTATACCATCACACCCCATTCCTTCATTTAGCCTTATTAATAATAATTTCAATCGTTCTATCGACTTTGTTGGATGACATTTTCGTTTGTTTGTCCACATCGTTCTTATTCTATTTATCAAGTCCAATTCCTCCATGCCATGATCACCCCTATTGACATTTGCAAATAACTTTTCATTAAAAATACCTATTATATCATTCTTGGAGTCTGTTCCATCAATTACGTTAGACGATTATATTTGATTGTTATTGTGCCTTATTTCTTGCCAAAAGTCTTTCATACTCTTATTTCCAAACTTTACTTCGATCGATCTTGATCTTTCATTAAATTCATCCTTCTAACATTCTGATAACGCATCTTTAAATTTCTTTCGACTTTCAAGCATTTTCTCATATTCATAGGTGTTTCTTAGTTTACCTGTCCTCAGCCACTCAAGATAATCACGTACAAGAGTCAGCATAACACAACTTAACCCTCCTATTCCATCCAAGAATAACTTTAAATGTATTATTCCTAGCTTTTTTTCTTTGCATATTTTTGTGAGCACCTAGAAATAGATTCTACTAATTTCTTATAAATTTGATAAATTTCTCTAATACATTCAGCATTGTGACAACCCAATAGAAAACAACTATTTACCTTTTCAGTGAGCCTATTACCATAACACTGGCTTACGTAATTTTCTGTCATCTGTATTTCAGTAGGCTTTCAAAATTTCCAATTTACATAGAAAACGGAATTGACACATACATAATGGAGAAGAATTCTTTTGATTACATGGATTTACAGAATCAAGTAAGAGATTACATATCATAGGTATATGATCTGAGCCTATCTTATCAAATAGCACTTTTAAATCAGTTACACTGACTACTGGAGTCACAGTTCCTATTACATGGTCCAACCATTTTGTACTAGCGTTATTATACGGAACAAATGTAAAAGTGTCTGCCTTCAATATTGAGAAGTCGATTTTTGTTAATTATTTCTCAACACAAAATTACACAAATTGGTCAAAGATCTACCCATGTACGGATCTACATTAAAATCGCCGATTAAGAAAGCAGAGTTAAAATTACTATTTGACAGAACATACTCCAATTTAGATAATGACTCTAAATAATTTGCTAGTGTTACGTCTTTCCCTAGATCAGTTTTTGTATATTATGTTTCCTCCACATACATAATTATGAGTCCACCTTGACATCTACCACCATAATAGGCCAATGCCGCCTCAGAGTAAACAGCAGCAGACCCAACATACTCGTACTCTTCATCAATATAATTAATAATATCTAGCTTATCTTCTGTTAGATAAGTCTCTTGTAGGAATATCAAGCCATACCTTTCATTCATTAAAGACCTTACAATGTCAATATTTGTTCTTAGAGAACAGCAATTATACGTAACTATGTTTATATTCATACTTGAGATAACGAAAAAGAACTACCTCTAGCCTAATTAGTCAATAAAAGACTACATCACCATTACTACGCCACAATACAATACATTACCATTACTACACCAATATACACTACATCACTATTACTACACCACAACACACTACATCACCATTACTGCACCACAACACACTACATCTCCATTACTACACCACAATACAGTACATCACCATTACTACACTACAATACAATACATTACCATTACTACACCAATATACAATACATCACCATTACTACACCACAACACACTACATCACCATTACTACACCACAATACAGTACGTCACCATTACTACACCACAATACACTACATCACCATTACTACACCACAACACACTACATCACCATTACTACACCACAACACACTACATCACAATTACTAAACCACAACACACTACATCACCATTACTACACCACAACACACTACATCACCATTACTACACCACAACACACTACATCACCATTACTACACCACAATACAGTACATCACCATTACTACACCGCAACACACTACATCACCATTACTACACCACAACACACTACATCACCAATAATGCACCACTATACACTACATCACCATTACTACACCACAACACACTACATCACCATTACTGCACCACAACACACTACATCACCATTACTACACCACAGCACACTACATCACCATTACTACTACACAACACACTACATCACCATTACTGCACCACAACACACCACATCACCATTATTAAACCACAACACACTACATCACCATTACTACACCTCAATACACTGCATCACCATTACTACACCACAACACACTACATCACCATTACTACACAACAACTCATTACATCACCATTACTGCACCACAACACACTACATCACCATTACTGCACCACAGCACACTACATCACCAATACTACACCACAACACACTACATCACCATTACTGCACCACAACACACTACATCACCATTAATACACCATACTACACTACATCACCATTAGTACACCACATCACCATTACTACACTACAACACACTACATCACCATTACTACACCACACTACGCTACATCACCATTAATACACCACAACACACTACATCACCATTAATACACCACAATACACTACATCACCTTTACTGCAGCACAACACACTATATCACCATTACAACATCACTATTACTAAACCACAACACACTACATCACCATTACTACACCACAATACACTACATCACCTTTACTGCACCACAACACACTACATCACCATTACTGCACCACAGCACACAACATCACCATTACTACACCACAACACACTACATCACCATTACTACATCACAACACACTACATCACCATTACACCACGCTATACTACATCACCATTACTACACCACACTACACTACATCACCATTACTACACCACCACACACTACATCACCATTACTGAACCACAACACACTACATAACCATTACTGCACCATAACACACTACATCACAACACACTATATCACCATTACACCACGCTACACTACATCACCATTACTACACCACACTACACTACATCACCATTACTACACTACAACACACTACATCACCATTACTGCACCACAACACACAACATAACCATTACTGCACCACAACACACTACATCACCATTACTGCACCACAACACACTACATAACCATTACTGCACCACAATACACTACATCACCATTACTACACCACAACACACTTCATCACCATTACTACACCACAACACACTACATCACCATTACTGTACCACATCACACTACATCACCATTACTACACCACAACACACAACATAACCATTACTGCACCACAACACACTACATCACCATTACTGCACCACAACACACTACATAACCATTACTGCACCACAACACACTACATCACCATTACTGTACCACATCACACTACATCACCATTACTACACCACAACACACAACATAACCATTACTGCACCACAACACACTACATCACCATTACTGCACCACAACACACTACATAACCATTACTGCACCACAATACACTACATAACCATTACTACACCACAATACACTACATCACCATTACTACACCACAAAACGATACATCACCATTACTACACCACAACACACTACATCACCATTACTGTACCACATCACACTACATCACCATTACTACACCTCAATACACTACATCACCATTACTGCACCACAACACACTATATCACCATTACTACACCACAACACACTACATCACCATTAATACACCACACTAAACTACATCACCATTACTACACCACAATACACTACATCACCATTACTGCACCTCAACACACTACATCACCATTACTACACCACAACATGATACATCACCATTACTACACCACAACACACATCACCATTACTACACCTCAATTCACTACATCACCATTACTGCACCACAACTCACTACATCACCATTACTACACCACAATACACTACATCACCATTACTGCACCACAACTCACTACATCACCATTTCTACACCACATCACCATTACTGCACCACAATACACTACATCACCATTACTGCACCACAACACACTACATCACCATTACTACACCACTACACACTAAATCACCATTACTGCACCACAACACACTACATCACCATTACTACATCACAACATCACCATTACTGCACCACAACACACTACATCACCATTACTGCACCACAACACACTACATCACCATTACTACACCTCAATACACTACATCACCATTACTGCGCCACAACACACTACATCACCATTATTACGCCACAATACACTACATCAACCATTACTGCACCACAATACACTACATCACCATTATTGCACCACAACACACTACATCACCATTACTAAACCACAATACACTACATCACCATTACTACACTACAACCTGTCCCAAAGAAGGGTGACCGCTCTCAACCCTCCAACTATCGTCCAATAATATTGCCCTGATCTCATGTCTTTCTAAAGTTTTTGAAACTATTCTTGCTTCCAAATTTCTTAAGCATTTCTCTCTCATAATCTGCTCTCAGATCGCCAGTATGGCTTCCTCAAGGGTCGCTCTACTGGTGATCTTCTTTCATATCTTACTAACTCTTGGTCATCCTCCTTTCGGGACTTCGGTGAGACTTTTTCTATTGCACTAGACATATCGAAAGCCTTCGATAGAGTCTGGCACAAATCTTTAATTTCTAAACTACCCTCCTTCGGTTTCTAACCCTCTATCTGTGCCTTTGTCTCTAATTTCCTTTCCGGCCGTTCCATAGCCGCGGTTGTGGACGGCCATTGTTCACTTCTTCACCCTATAAACTCTGGTGTTCCTCAGGGCTCTGTTCTATCTCCTATTCTCTTTCTAATTTTTATAAATGACCTCCTCAACTGTACCTCAATTCCCATCCATTCATACGCAGACGACTCAACCTTACACTACTCCTTTAGTTTTTCAGAACGCCCCAGCCACCAATCCCTCAACGACAAACGTAATGTAGCCATAGAACTCTCAAGTTCTGATCTAAATACTATCTCCAATTGGGGCAGAGAAAACCTTGTTACCTTTAATGCTTCCAAAACCCAATTTCTCCATGTATCTACCCGTAAGGAACTCCCAGCGGACTATCCCTTATTCTTCAACAATACAAAAATCAATCCTTCATCTTCTCTCAATATTCTTGGTGTCTCTTTTTCTTCTGCTCTCAGTTGGAAGGACCATATTACCAGTCTTGCTAGGGCAGCCTCCCAGAAGGTGGGTGTGCTCAACCACCTTAGGGGGTTCTTTTCCCCAGCACAGCTTCTTGTTCTGTACAGGGGAATAGTGCGTCCTTGTATTGAGTATTGTTCACATGTGTGGGGAGGTTCCCCTCGAAACGCTTTCCTAGACAAAGTTGAAAGGAAGGCCTTTCGTATCATTAACTCCCGCCCACTCACCAATTCTCTGCAATCTCTCTCTCTCCGCCGCAATGTTGCATCTCTCTCGCTATTCTATCGCTACTATAATAATCAGTGTTCCTCAGAGCTTTCCCAGTGTATACCACCTCCTTTACGTAGGGCATGTGGTACCCGTCTTGCAACTCAATCCCACCTCTACTCTGTGTAACTCTTCAACCCGAGAGTGAAACGTTACTCTCAGTCTTTCTTCTACTCAACAGCTGAGCTCTGGAACTCTCCCAGAATCAGTCTTTCCCTCTTCCTATGACTTAAATTGCTTCAAACTCCGTGTGTCCAGGCATTTTGGCTCGGACGTCCCTTGATTTTGGCCCTGTCACTCTTTCAACTATGGGGGAGGCACTCGATATAGGCAGTTCTGCCTTTTGCCTCCCTCAATCACATAGAAAAATAAAATACTACACTACATCACCATTACCACATCATAACACACTACATCACCATTGCTACACCACAACACACTACATCACCATTACTACACCACTCTACACTACATCACCATTACTACACCACAACACACTACTTACCCATTACTACACCACAACACACTACATCACCATTACTACACCACACTACACTACATCACCATTACTGCAGCACAACACACTACATCACCATTACTACACCACAACACATTACATCACCATTACTACACCATTACTACACCACAATACACTACATCACCATTACTGCACCACAACACACTACATCACCATTACTACACCACAACACACTACATCACCATTACTACACCACAACACCCTACATCAGCATTACTACACCACAACACACTACATCACCATTAC